>JAGDQO010002151.1:0-215011 GCA_018342035.1 Solanum appendiculatum | reverse complement strand
CCCTCAAACCATCAACACAAGGCACACACAACCTACCTTGGTACTAAGGGCACCATCTCCCCCTTGGGAGAAAACTTCCACCTTGCTCTCTTTCACCAAGGCCTTCAATTCAAACAAGGAAGAATCAAGATCTTGTTTTGCTATCACCTCATCAACCAAGGAAGACCTAGCACCATCAACAACGACCACACCACCATTACTAACCTCTTCCAACCTAACCCCCAACCTAGCCAACCGATGTACCTCCCTAGCCATTTCCTATCACCAGTATCAACATGAGCTAGGCTACCCATAGACACCCTACTCAAAGCATCCGCCACCACATTAGCTTTACCGGGATGATAATGCACACTCATATCATAATCTTTAAGAAATTCTAGCCACCTTCTTTGTCTCAAGTTGAGATTTTTTTGGGTGAAGACATAGTGGAGGCTCTTATGATCGGTGAAACACATCGACAATGTACCCATACCAAAATATGAGCCAAAATCTTTAAAGCAAACACCACCGCGGCTAATTCAAGATCATGCGTAGGATAGTTCTTTCATGGCACTTTGAGTTGTCTAGAAGCATAATGCTATCACCTTACATTTTCGCATTAGGACACAAACCCAAGCAACTCCTAGAAGCATCACAATACAACAACAAAATCCCTCAAGGCCGCATTCCGGTAGTGACAATATAAGGAGCGGACACAAGTTTATCTTCAAGGTTTGAAAAACTCCTTTCGCACTCGGTCGGTACCACTCAAACTTAGCCTTACTTTTGTGTCAACTTAGTCATGGGAGAAGACAATGAAAGAAAACCCATTCACAAATCTCCCGGTAGTAACCCCGCTAAGCCCAAGAAGCTCCTAATATCCGACGGGGTCAATGGCCTAGGCCAATTTCTAATCACATCGGTCTTCTTAGGGTCTACCTTAATACCATCCCCTGACACCACATGACCTAGGAAGGCAACCTCCCTCAACCAAAATTCACACTTTTCATACTTGGCATACAACTTCTCCTCTCTTAATCCTTGCAACACAACCCTCAAGTGACCCATATGTTCTTCCTCACTATGCGAATAGATTAAAATATCATCAATGAAGACCACAACAAAGGAATCAAGGTAGGGTTTAAAGACCCTATTCATTAGTTCCATGAAGGTAGCCGGTGCATTGGTCAACCCAAAGGACATGACCACAAATTCATAATGTCCATACCTAGTCCGGAAGGCTTCTTGGGAATGTCAACCCTCCCTCACCTTCACATTGAATGATACCCGGTCCGAAGATCAATCTAGAGAAAAGTGGCTAGCCCCTTGCAATTGGTCGAACAAGTCATCAATCCTAGGAAAGAGATATTTATCTTGACGGTGACCCTATGAGTTCCGGTAATCGATACACATCCTAAAAAGGGACCCATCTTTCTTCTTCCAAAAACAACACCGGTGCACACCCATGGTTGATTGGCTAGGCCTGAATAAAACCCTTCTTCCAACAAGTCCCTCAATTGTTCTTTCAACTCCTTTAACTCCGCCGGGGCCATACGGTAAGGGGGAATAAGAATGGGTTGAGTTTATCGGGGAGGAGTCTATGCCAAAATCTATTTCCCTTTCGGGAGGAACATGGGAAAGGTCATTAGGAAAACAATCAAGAATTCATTTACGACAGCGGAACCCGCTCTTATAAAGAAGGGTTTGGACTCCACATCCCTAACCCTCACGAGGTGATAGAGACACCCCTTAGAGATCAACTACGGGCTTTAATGCAAGAGATGAATCTACCCTTGACTACCACATTTTGGCTTTCCCCACTCAAGAATGGGTTCACTTGGGAATTGGAACTTGACACCTACGGGTTCTACAATCAATAGAAGCATAGTATGCATGCAACCAATCCATCCCAAGAACAACATCAAAATCGACCATGTTCAATTCAACAAGATCACAAGGCAATATTTTATGCAAGATGCAAATAGGACAATTTCTATAGACCTTCCTAGCAACAATATATGCACCAATAGGAGTAGACACCTTATATGACTCACGCAACAAGTCGGGCTCAACATGAAACTTTTTGGCAACAAAGGGGGTGACAAAAGAAAGAGAGGCACCCGGATCAATTAGTGCATATACATCAAAGTCAAAGATTTTCAACATACCGGTAACGACATCGGGGACTTCATCGACCCCTTGCCTCCCATGCAAAGCATAAAATCGATTGTGCCTTGGGGCACCATCTTGTCGGCCCCCTCTCCCCAAAGGAACCGCATTGGCACCTTGTGGACGGACCTCCTTACCCTTGTTGCGATTTCGGGGACAATCCATTGCCTTGTGCCCCATTTCCCCACAACTGTAGCAAGCACCGGTATTTCTCAAACACGGGCCACCATGGCCCTTACCACACTTCGGACATACATCACTAGGACCCATACCACCAACACCTTGGGCCCTTGGAACGTCATTGGCAAACCCCCTATGGGGCGCATGAGAAGACCCTTGGCCTTGATGAAATCGGCCTCCCCTTCGACTTTGGAACTTGCCCTCAAAACGGGCCCTCTTGGCCTCATGACCCCTCCTCTTCCTCAACTTCTCCTCCTCCATTTGTTCGGCATAGACCATCAAGCGGAACAAGTCCATGTCACTAATCAACATTGCGGACCGGCATTCTTCACGCACTAGGTCGGACACACCCATCACGAATTTATTCATTCTAGACCGTGAGTCGGCAACCAAGTGTGGAGCATATCTTGAAAGTTGGTTAAACTTGAGGGCATACTCCCTCACACTCATAGATCCTTGTTTTAAATTCATGAACTCCACCAATTTGGCTTCCCTAAGCTCTAGAGGAAAGAATCGATTAAGGAAAGCCGTTTTGAACTCTTCCCAAGGCACCACATAGTTTGCCCCCTTCTCTCTCTTCCATTGGTTGTACCATATTTGGGCCACTCCTTTTAGTTGGTAGGCCGCCAACTCCGCCTTATTTTCTGACCTCACGCCCATGATAGCTAATATCTTGTGGACTTCATCAATGAACTCTTGAGGGTCTTCATCTAACTTAGACCCATAGAATTCTGGGGGATTCATCCGCACGAAGTCTCTCACCCGAGATGCCGGGGTAGGAGCCTGAGGGGCTTGGGTCCCGTGGTTGGCTTGATTAGCCATAGCTTGTGCAAATAAAGTAAGGGCATCCCGAAGATCCCCATTGGTCGGTTGTTCCTCGGGTGCGCGGGCTCGTCTTCCTCTTGTATTAGGCATGATCTAACATAACAAAGAACAACCGTTAGGGAAGAACTTAATTCAACTTCTACAGCACGACTTAGAACTTGGAGAAGGGAAACATTTCCTAAAACGTCTCATAGCCTCCTACTCATAGTTGTGGTGCACAACACAACCATGAATCGGACTCTAATCAACGCGGTGTGTTGGACTCCGAGGATCATTCAACCTAGTGCTCTGATACCAAGTTTGTCACGACCCAAGCCTAGGGCCTAGATGTGACCGGCGAATGGGGAACCCGAAGGAACCCCAAACAAGCCTCATAGCGTATCATTACACATCCTTGGTCGCGGAAGCAATTAAATGACCATAAACGATAAGCATAATCAAGGGGGAAATCGGGACTAAGGGAGCAAAAAAAAAAAAGAAATGATACATAAATACCATAGATGAGTCAAGCTCAAGCATAATACACAACTTGTCCAACACCACCTCTAAACATGAGTACTTAGCGGGGGCCAAGACAAACTACCGGGCTCACCCTCATAGTCAAAACATAACTAGAAAGGAAAAGTTTTATACATAGCAAAAGATCATGAGCAACGTCCCCGAAATGGAGGACTCACCAATAACCACTATAGAAAATCGTACTAGCCACGCGGAGGAGGATGGTCAAGCGGTGCTCCGGTCCCTACATGGTGACATCATGTAGGCATAGAGTATGCGTTAGTACATTTGAATGTACTAAGTATATGGGATGCAATGCAATGCTACATTAGATGGACATCATAGAAAAAATGCGTAATCATACCCAATAGATAGCATATTAATGAAATGATATGTATAATGATGCTTACATAAAAATCATATTTAGTGGGACGTAGTACATGTGTGGCGAGTGACCATCAATATAGTATTTCCAAGGCCTACCACCCCCTTGGAGAGGCGAAAGAGGTACAAACCCCTCAATATGGTTACACGGGCCTACCACCCCCCGAGCTAGGGACCAAGGTACAAACCCCTCGATACGGTTATACGGGCCTACTACCCCCCGTACTAGGCAACCAAGGTACCAACCCCTCGATACGGTTATACGGGCCTACTACCCCCCGTACTAGGCAACCAAGGTACCAACCCCTCGATACGCTTATACGGGCCTACTACCCCCCGTACTAGGCTTGGTCGACTCACAACACTTATTTAGGGAAAATCATATACATGTGTCCATTTCATCATCATTTCAGTAATTACATAACCATCCGACTCATAGGACGTACCTTGGACCTTCCCTTTCCTAAGAATTCTATAAATGGGCATTTTATCAAACACAAGGTGGGCAATTGTTCATGTAAATGAAATCATGTATTTCAAGAATACTAAGTCCAACAAATTCCAAAATCCATATAAATCAGCCCACCAACAACATACATATATATATCAACCTTCATAATTTGATCATGGAAGCATGTAAACCATAAACATTACATAATAATTCCATTTCATGATAATATGCAAAATGGACCATAATAGGGTGTGTAGTAGTAATTCCATAATTCAAGAGTTCATAAATAATCATAAGGACCCATAAACTTGGAGTAGAAATAGAGGATAAATGGTTGGACTTGTGGAAAGGAAGGTTTCCACAATCAAACCCACATACCTCAACTTTGGAGAATCCTTGATGAAGATTGGAATGGAGAATCGAAGCTTGAGATTGAGTCTTGAATCCGGAATTAGAGCTTGAGATGTTTGAATTTGGTTGAAGATCTTGGGAATTTTTGGAGAGGGCTTAGAGAGTGTTTTTGGAGTTAAGAAAAATGACTAAGTATGGGACATATCCCCTTTTTATAAAAAAAAAGTCTCCAACCCGCCTAAAAAAAATAGCTCACTGGAAATTGCAAATCTGCACAGACAGGTTTTACGAAAATGGTCATAACTCCCTCATCCTAACTCGGACTAAGGTGAAACCAAGTGCGTTGGAAAGCTAACTCAAAGATCTTTAATTTGATAGTTTGCAGCCCTTCCAGTTCCTTGTGTGCTAAGAGATATGCCCCTTTAAAGTTGACCCTCCAAATCGCAATTCTTGCGATTTTCGAATTTTGATACGGTTGCTCTAAAATTCGGGTTAGACCCATTTCCCACTCAATTTGACCCCACAAATAAGAATATGAAGTCAAATTTCCGAAATCATGCACGGATTTTGAGATATATGGAAATTACAATTATAGGTGTTTCCGAAGCACATTTTCGGGCATTTTTGGGGTCGTTTCAGTTCCATAACGAAAGGGGTCACTAGATTTCACTATTTATAACTAGGTCCCCTCTCTAATCCTATTTAAGATACTTTTATCTTCTCTTGTGGTCATATTAAGAGAGTGATTGACAATTGTGTGATAGTTATCCCATTGACACCATCATTTTGAGAAAGGATGCTAGAAAGGAAGGTCTTCTCTATTCTATAATTCGTTATAATTGAAACAAGTACATCATTCAATACAACTAATTTTATCTAATATGTAACCTATCATGTTTATCTAGTGAATTATTATGTTAAAGAATCAAGCAGGTAAACAATGATACGTAAATCAAAATCAATGTTTGGTTATAGGTTAAATAGTAGAGTGTATAATTGTTTCTTGTGCTAAATTTGATTTATACATTTGTGTAGGTTGATTGGTTGGAGGAAATTTTAATAAAGTAATACACATACACTACAACTAGGCATATACAAGATCAAACTAAAATTTCAAGCTTCCAAAAGTGAAGAAGTGTGGAACCCTTCAAATTTCCTCCAACCAAACAACCAACACAAACATGTAAAATAAATTTAGCATCAAAAACAACAATAGTCAGAGTTTTCAACCAATAACCAAGCACTGATGTTGAATTACTTATCATGCTAGATTCTTAACATAATAATTTCCTAGGCAAACATGATAAGTTACAAAAATGATAAATTAATTGTACTAAATGACGTACTTGTCTGAATTATAACGAATTATAGAACAAATTAGACATTCCTTACTAGTATCCTTTCTCAAGATGATGGCGTCAATGGAATAGATATCACATACTTGTCTATCACTCTCCTGATATGACCATAAGAGAAGACAAAGAATCTTATATAGGATTAGAGAGGGGACCTAGTTGTAAATAGTGAAATTATTGTGACCCTTTTCGTTATGAGACTTATTAGGTTTAGCCTACCAAACACATAAAGTCATGACTCAATATCAGTTATCACACTGTAAATGGGGTTTATGGACAAGCATACAACCTATAATAATTAAAATATAAATAAAATATTTTAAATAATGTAAGCCCATTTTTCAATATTCTCTCACTTGGGCTATATTAGTAAAAAAAAAACTTTATTTTCAAAAACAAAACAAATTTTAACTTTCTTGAAAATAAATTTTTTCGGATTGATGAAAGAATTGTGGTCAAATTTTAGAAAACAATCCATAAACATTAATGGGCCTATAATAATTCCTCAAATTCCATGTGCACAACTTCATAAGAAATAGGGGTATATGGTGGGATTTAAGTGCTATTTTTCTTTGATTGTCCAAATTCGTATATGCATACACCATGGAGTAGGACGGTTCAAGACAAAATTTTAAAAATGTTATAGAATTATTGATAATAGGGTTATTGGTTTAACATTTTTATAATAGTATAAAATTTTTTATCGAATTATCAGTTCTATGATAATTTGAGTTTTTAACGAACTAATCTATAACCACATAGAAATTTAAATAAAATCATGGTCTCTTAAATACAAGGCTCTCACATCAAGTTTCTCCAGAAGCTCCTAAATTCTTTAGAAGATGGGGAGCTGCTGAAGCAGCTCTTTCCCAACTTAAAGAAGTCTTTTGTTGCATTCCTCCTCAGAAATAGAAGCATGAGCTAGGGAAATGTCATGACCCGAGCCTACAGCATAGACGTGACCGACACTCGAAAACCATTGCTGGTTCCCAAGCGAACCCTCATTCTGGCTGACTACAAGCGGAAGACTAACTCAAGCATACACAACAATCAAAACAGAAGAAAAGATTAATACAAGTTACTGGATCTCAAAACTATCTGAAAATATTGAGTATGAAACATAAAGTTTCAAGTAAAACATCTGTAACTGAAAGACTCTCAAAAATCGTCTATCTATGAGGCCTTTACTATACAAAGATGAGTGTATGGACAAGGCCCACGACTCCTCAAGAGAACTACTACTATCAACTTATAAAAATGGAGTCCACCGGTAACAAGGAAGTCTTACTCAAAACTAACAAGCGAATGAAGTGATCTCAACGGAGCTCCTGTTGAAGATCCTAAGTACCTGTATCTGCATCATAAAAGATGCAGGTCGAATGACATCATTATATTGAATATACGAGTATGTAATATGGCTGAAGTGAAATAAATAACTGTACTGAATGACTGCAATAGATATAACATGAACTCAACTGAATGTAAATGATTAAAGGAATGAAATCATTTAACTTTACAAAAATACTTACTCATCTTTGAACTCAACATAAAAAGTGTTATGTGAAAAATATACTTTAACTTTATTGGGAGATTCTCTAACCGACAACCATCACTGTGAGCTAAGTGAAGATACAACGTCTTGTCCACGCTGCCAGAACAATCCTATATCGTGCCGGTATATAGAACACCTGAACTAAGTGGATCCACTACGCTATAAGGATTCATCTAAAAAGTATGATCCTGAACCCATGTTTGCAAGACATGGTTTATGGGGGCTGTGAGCTGTCCGAACTCTCCCCCATATCGGTGCTCAATACTACTCCCAATGATATATATATACTGCTGCTCAAATGTGTAAAAACATTACTTTTTCTCTGGTTTAAGATAATTTCTCAAACTATCCTCTTAAAAGAGGTAACTGCTCTGTAGTATCTCAGTACTCATAACTCAATTAGAAAGCAAAATTTTTGTTTTCTCAATTTAAAACTGTTATCTTAGGGAATCATTTAGTTCCCTATACTTTTCTTGAAACTCATCTTTTACTCTTTCTCAGAATCAATTTTTAAAGAAAACATTTGTTCTAAAATGATTCTTAAACTTCTCTTTACTTTCTCAATAATAGCTCTTGACTCCTCTCTTAAACTAACTTTAGTTTTGAAAATGCATTAAGACATATGAGTAGGATAATGCATGAGTTTTCAATGATAAATGGAGCCTATAGGAGCTAATATAGAGTGGGAAATCATATCCACAACTTAAAGGGACACGCTCGAATGAACAGAGAAGAAATGGGCCCTGGCGACCCCTGGCGTACTACTGTCGTGGGGCACCAGGGCCCAAACTACTGAAGAAATTTTGGCGCGTACTGTTGGCGTGGGGCGCCAGGCCCCAAACTACTGAAGGCTAGCTCTGGCGCCTTCATGGCGTGCCACGCCACACCCCTGCCCAGAATTTTGATGAATTTTCTTGCTCAATTCTGGGTCCTAACTTATCTAGAATCGATTGATTTCTTCCAAACTCTCTTTGATTCACAAACCCAACACGAAATTATTAAAATCCCACTCAAATTCTATCAAGAAACACCACTCATTCGCAAAACCCTCACCTCAAGAACTCAAGACCTCCATTGATAAAGAATGAAGCTTAAAACTCAAGAACTCTTCAAGAACATTTACATAAACGATTATATAGGTGAATTAACGAACGAATTACATGATTGGTGTGAGGACGAACAAGTTCATCACTATGGGAAGTCTTACATACCTGGAAAGAACGTTGTTCTTGGCGAAAACCACAATTCTTGAAGAACGCTTGAACTTAGCCCTTTTTCTCTTCTTGAAACCTCGCTATAAAACCCTAAGTATTTAGGAACGTGAATAGGTGATTTAGAATTTGATTAGACCCTTAATTGGGTCAGGAAAAATGTGCTAAGCCTAGTGGAAAAAAGGAAAAGACCAAAATACTCTTTCCTAAAACGAATGAAGCGCCTTAAATAGAGAGGCTTCACTCAAACGGGCATAACTTTTTACTTCGAGCTTCAAATGGAGCAAACATTGTGGTGTTGGAAATAGGACTCAAAGGCCTTTGATTTGATAGTTCATGGACCACCTAACTCATTATGTGCTGAGAGATACGATCGTTTGAAGTTGACCTAAGTAGAATCTTAGGTCAAAACTCACTCGGTAGGGAAGCTTTCAACTTAACTTTGTGCTAGGGGATTCTAGTGACTTTAATTGATATCCAAAATCATTCCCACACTAATGAATTGACCTTAGAATCTAAGAACAATTAATAATCACTAGGTACGATCTTATACGTAATTCAAGAATGGTTCGGTCTTAACATAGAAAGTTTCAGTGGTGTTACAGGAAACCATTTCCTTTTTTCACAATACACAAAGAACAAGAAAAGCACCACAAATTTGTAACCAGGTTTTAAGTTTCAAAAACCTAAAAGAATCACCAGAGTATCAAGGAAAAATTGAAAGTGCAGAAAGACCAAAAAGGTAATGCTAGATACTAGTTTACAAAGAACAATTAAGAGAGACAGAGAGAAAAAGAGGGGTTATATGAAAAATGGAGCGCATACACAACAGGCAGCGCACATTTGTCAATTAGTGAGTAGGACTATTTTGTTGCTAAGTTCTTTAATTCATGCAGTTAAGACAACCTCAGTCCTACTCAATGTGTGTGAGTAGGAATGAGGTTGTCTTAACTGCGTGAACTAAATGACTTAGGAACAAAAAATTCCTACTCACTCATTGCGCTGCCTATGGTGTATGCACTCCATTTTTCATATAACCCCTCTTTTTCTCTCTGTCTCTCTTACTTGTACTTTGTAAATTAGTATTTGGCGTTACCTTTTAGGTCTTTCTGCACTTTCATTTTTTCCTTTGCTTTCTAGTGATTTATTTTGGGTTTTTGAGACTTTAAACCTGGTTTCAAAATTGTGGTGCTCTTCTTGTTCTTTGTTTGCTGTGACAAAAGAAATGGTTTACCTGGCTCGTGCTTATGTTTCTAAGGAGGATTGCAATAAAAGACTTCTTGAAGTTGGGAAACAGCTAGCTTCAGCTGCCCCCCATCTTCTAAAGAGGGGCTTCTAGAGAAACTTGATGTGAGAGTCTTTTATTTTTCTTTCCTTAATGTCATAAGCCTTGTATAAGCAATTGAAATAAACCACGATATTGCAAGTAAATGTAAAAATTCTTAAACATGTAAATTGTCAACGGGGATCTTAGCCCCTTTTTCGAAGTTGTATGAGGCTGAAGTCTCTCGTATGGTTTTTTGAGAAGGAAGTGACTACTTACTAGAACTTCGACCAAGCACCACCGATCAATTCCACTTTGGGGCCTCCCTACACAATGTTGTTACAAAGTAAACTAATCAAAACATCCATCTATCAATACTCATGTTCCAAACAGATCTAAGTAGACAACTTCTACTTTAGATGATGTCCGCAAAAAATTTGATACCTCGGTTAATATTTTTAATTTTGTGTCAAGAGATTCATGATCTAGAAACCATTGATCAATTAGCATTCTCACCAACACAGGAGACTTGGCTAATAAAAGCTTGATAAGTTGCATCTCAGGCATTGTTACTCCAAAGCATTTTAGCTTAACTTCTCTGATATAATTAAATGTCACGTCTGAGAAACTTTCAAGTTCAAAACATTCCAAAATACGATCATCCTCTTCATCTTCATGATCTTCACAATAAATCTAAGAAAGATAACAATAAGTCAACTCTCATACTATTGAGGGTAAAATTTTTTATGAAAAGAGTCAAAACACTAAGAACTTGAATTTCGAGATACTCTAAATATGGAAAGCTTCTTATCAAGCAAAAAGCATATGAGAGCTTATATGATTCAATCATCATAATATAAGGTAGGTTAAATCTCTTGACACTATTAAGATCAAAAGGAAGTCTTGTTTGTACTTCATATCCTTCTTCAGCATAGAACTACAAAAAAATTACAAAAATTCAAGATTAAGTCACCATAAAAGAAATTCCATCTGTTGAAGTGCATAATAATGAAGTCATGAAGCAACATTTACCTAGAAATTAGAGAAGTCAAAGAGGAGGTGCTCGAGAGTAGGAAAAGAGTCAAAAACCTTTGCGAAATCATGATACTCCATCTCCATATAGCGACCTTCAAGAGACATATTTACTAAACGAGGGGCATTCTTTAGGCAAATAGACTTACTATTGCCTGTGAAATTAACCGTTCTCAATGTGGGGAAATTAATTTCAATTGTGTCTAAATTTTCTAAGAGAACCAATACCAATTGCTCAAGCAATGGGTAATGAGATATTAAACTTTCGAGCAGTTGATCAGAAGAAATTATGACTTCACATAGTCCTAGGCTAATAAGCCTTGAAATCCTTGAAAGGCTGATGAATGATGTATTGATCAATTATGAAGACTTAGATGCCTTAACTGCGAACATGTGAAAAGTGAAGAAGGCAATTTTATGGATTATTGAATGAAAAGTAAAGAACAAGATGTTGAATGTCATTCCTAGAGAGGAAATATATGAAGTTGTCAATCTCAGGAGAAATTCTTAGATTAGCAATGTCGAGGGTAAACTTAGTAATGGGTCCTTCATGAAGAGTCAACAACTGGCAAATAATCTTTTTAAATTTAACTGCAGGGTATAGTAAATCATTCTTTTTTATTCAATGATATTTATCAAGCATCAACTCTGTACGTCTACACAAATTATACCTCTATTTCTTCGATAAAATGCATGCTTGTTCTCGCAACATCTTTACAAGGCAAACACATCAAAATGACATCAATTACATTATCCAGAAGGTTGTTGAGGACGTCTAGGAGTAAACTTCGACAACATTTTCTTTCATTAGGAGACATCATATAACAATAATAACCAAGAACCTGTAGAAAATAAAAAATAATACGATGTAAGCAATCTCCAAATTATCTATGGATGGAACTGCATTTCACATTATCATATTAACATAAGAATGAAAGGAACACATATATACAATCATAATTACCTAGAACCTATAGTAAAAATAAACAATACTAATATACAATAACAACATATTTAATATAATTCGACAACTTGGGGTTTGGATAGATGTATATAGATCTTAACTCTACCTTGGAGGTAGAGAGATTGTTTTTGACAGACTCTCAGCTCAAGGAAGAAAAAAAATAGTTCAAAGCAGTATAAAGAAAGAAATAATGAAAATAAAAAGTACTATAGACAACAGGACAAATCATCTTAGACATTAATCGTTCGTCGTAAATAAGTAATCACAAAACTATCTGGACAACAGTTTGGGTATTTCGTGCAGATTCTTCAAAATAAACATAATATTAGAAGAACAAAAAAACATACACTTGATAAAATTTGCTCTTTAATATCCATTACTTGGATTCTTATAGCAAGAATGCCTTCCATTAAAAGTTAGCCTCAATAGACCAGAATCACGCAAATTGGGTGTTTGGTGTGAAGGAAAATATTGTGTTCTCCAAATTTTCATGTTTGGTTGATCAAATATTTTGGAAAATATTTTGTTTTGAAAATAAGTTCGTTAAAAATAAAGTAAATATCTTTCCTAACAGAAGTAGGTAAAATAAGTTTCATAAGTAATATTTCAAGTTCATTGTCTCAGCTACACCTTTAAATGCCCCCAAGCCCTACACCCCAAACCCGTGTTATCTACTCCATCCCACCTATATAATGCCCTTGGGATATTTTTTTTTTTGTTTATTTATCAAATATTAGAAAATAATTAAGTAAAACAATACTTATGACCTTCGAATCATGGCACCGAGGATCGATCTCAGGTCCAAACCGATCATGGTGTTGGCATGGTCTAATAGTTGTCTGATGGACTCTTCAATTTTTTTAAGGGGTACTTGACTATGAAAATTATGAGTATATGTAAAAATAATTTTTATTTTCAAAGTGAAAAATTTATATGTAAAAATTGAAGTTGTATTTGATGATGCTTACAAATTGGAGTTGTTTTTAAATTTTTGTGAGTAATTTATAATGAAAAGGTGAAAATATTTTTTGATAATTTTTCAAATTTCGAAACTCAACTTGCTCTAGAATTTTATGACAAAGTGTTTTCTGAAGTTTAACTCCGAAATTTTTTAAAAATTCATGTCTAAAAACTCCCCAAAAAATAAGTTAAAAACCCATTTATATATTTTCCAATGAATTATGTAATTTTAATTCATAAAAATAAGCTGAAGAAGCTAATTTCACCATATTTTGAACATCAAATAAAAAGGAGAGAAGTTGTTTTGAAGCTTACCAAATACAGAAAAGGGTCATATTTATCCTTGTATTCTTAGGAAAGGGTTATATTTACCCCTTGTTATAGTTTTTTGGAATTTTTGACCAAACTAAGCCATTATTTAAAGTAATTCACTAAAATAATACGTTTTTTTAAATTTTTTATAAAACTAGTATAAACGTATTTCACAGTAACGTTTTAGGGTATATTTTATTCTTTTTAAAATTTAGCTCTGTACGGCATTAAGTTGAGAAACGTTATTGTGAGTAACGTTTTACGCGTAAAACGTTATTCACAGTAACGTTTCTCAACTTAACGTCATCAGCATACAACTGATTTTTTGGTGAATTGCTTCAAGTAATGGCTTAGTTTGGTCAAAAATTCAACGTAGCTCTCTTTTATGCTCATTAATTGACATATTTAACTGATTCTGCTTGATAATATCTTCTGTCAAAAATATTTTTTTTTCTTAGAGAAGCATCCTTAGTTTCTTCAGTGACCAGATGAAAGTTGTTTATTCTTCATTTTCTAAAAGATGAGCTAGTAATATTGGAATTAGTTGGTAGATATATAACTAATTGCATTTTAACCCCATTGCTTGGGATAGTCTTTTTTCTTTCTCTATTTTTAGATCTTGGACTGTTTATTGTTTTGTTGCTTGTACGACAGCTGGTTATGTAGATCTCCCAGATGTCTTCAAAATGGGATTTGTAGTGGCAGTCTTCAATGCTATTATATGGGGAGTCATTGGAACATTTTGGAGGAAGTTCTCGGGTCTATACTGATTCTAGTTTCTGGCGCAACTAGATTTTTTCTCATTTATACTTGCCCTTTGTGTTGTGGCATTTTAGCAGCGACCTCGACATTATTGACTCCAAACTGAAGTACAATCTGGAGATTAGTGTCAGTATTTCTCCGTTGTAATATTCTTTAAAACAACGAATGAAAAAATTGTATTTTTTGCAGTTCATTCATCATCAAGGAACGAATGTGAATCAAAGTTATCTCCTTTTTGGTCTGCTAAATTTTCGTTCCTCCATTCACTTAGCCATGGATCATTTCATAATTGCAGTTTGAGTGGCATGAGTGTCAAGCTTTGTTCATCTGTACACCCTTGATAAACATATTGCAAATGGAAAAAGTGTTAGATAATGACGTTGTGGCACTCCCACAGAGTCATAACTTCTTGTTTTTGATAAGAAATTAATTTTTTTCTTTGATCCTCTTACAGAATTTAATTTCGTTAACTGTGTGCTGAGTTATATATGCTTGGAGCCATTGTCTTTGGATATAACGCCCATCTATCTTTCATCACGGATAGTTTAGAGATCTTAGCTGGTGCAATGGTGCCATCGGTCATGTTAATTCTTGGAGGATTGCTAGCTGAAGGGCCTAATAATTCCAAACTTGGCCTTAGGACTATGATTGCAATATCGATATCAAGGCTTTTCGTGCTTCCTTTGTTGGGAATCAGAGTTCAGGTCTAAAAGTGCAGGTCATATACAATGCTAGTTTTCCAAATGTAGAATAAAGTCAATTCCTTGTACTAAAACACCTCCAGCTTATACAAAATGAAGATGGGTAGATGAATATTGGCTTCTCTTACCGTAGAAATTAAATATTCTTTAAAAAACTGAGAAAATTGAAAAACCGATAAAATCAAAAGAGTCGACTAAAACCGAAATCGAAAGAACCGATTTTATATTGATTTGATTTGTCTTATAGATTTAATAAATCGACATAATTGATTTGGTTTTTTTTAATAAAAAACCAAACCAAACCAACCTATGTACACCCGTATCTATGACATCTGCTGAAACTCAGGATTTCAAAGATTGTCTTGATTCTCTGCAACTTACTCCCCTAAGGTTTAAAGGATGTTTCTACTCTTTTGGTAACAAGCAGGAGCTGGGTCATAGGGTATACTCAACGATAGAATGGGCTGTGGGGAATTATCAATGGATGCACGACTATGAAAATGTTGAGGATGATTATTTGCCCCCGGTGTGTCTAATCATTCCCAGTATTGATTTATTGAACACCAGTTGTGATTACTAGGCTCAAAACATTGAAAAGTAACCTAAAGGATCTCAATACTCATCTGGCTTCCTATGTTAGGCATCTGCAACAAACCAGATAGAAGCTAGAGGTTACGCAGGACATACTGGCTACTAGTCCTCTAAACCAGCTTTTGATAGAAGAGTTACATGACCTGCACAAGTAGAGCTTAGTAGAAGAGCAAACACTAGGACAAAAATCTAGAGTTACCTAGATTGCCTGTGTGATTCAAATTCTAAAAATTTTCATGCTCAGTGCAGGATTATAGCTCATAGAAATGCTATCACATTTGTCTATGATGATCAAGGAGTGAAGATATCAGACCCAAGGCTAGTTGAGCAGGAATTTGTCAAATTCTTTTCCAAATTGTTGGGCTCCACAGTAGATAAAGTTTCATGCCCAAACTCAGTGGTGATCAAGAGAGGTCCTTGCTTATCTACTCAACAGAAAACTACTCTTATTTAGGAGGTCATAGAGAAGGAGATTATAGCTACAATAAAGGATATGGCTATTCACAAAGCACCAGGAGTGGATGACTTTCCTATTGAGTTCTACACTAGCCAATGGAACACTGTTAATACAGATATGATCTTGGTTGTACAAGAATTTTTTCACTTAGGTAAACTCCTAAAGTCATTAAGTTGTACTGTAGTAACTCTTGTCCCAAAGGTGCCTGCCCCTACTGTGGTTAAAGACTATAGACCTATTGCATGTTGTAATATTGTCTATGAGATCATTACAAAAGTTTTGACATATAGGATGAAAGTAGTAACGAATACTATTATTAGCCCCTCTCAGACAACTTTCATTAAAGAAAGATCTATTATTGATAATATTCTGTTCAGTCATGAATTGCTAAAGTGGTATTCTACAAAAGGCCTCTCACCTAGATGTGTCTTCAAAGTTGATTGGATGAAAGCATATGACTCTATTGAGTGCTGTTTTCTAAAGAGTATGCTGGCGGAATTGGGATTCCCTCATAAATTCATTATCTAGATAATAGTGTGTATCACTACTATTTCTTATTCATTGATGCTCAATGGGGGATTAACCAAACCATTCCAGGGTAGGAGAAGAATAGTCACCTTACCTTTTGTAATTGCAGTGGAGTATACAATTCCAATTCCATCCCAGATGTAAGAAGCTTGGTTTACTGCACATATGTTTTGCTGATGACTTATTTGTGTTTTGCAAGGCTGATAGTACATCTATTGAGTTGATGCAAGGGACCTTTCAAAAAATCTTTGCAGCTTCAGATTTACAGGCAAATATAAGCAAGAGTTCCATCTTTATGTTTGGGGTCAAAGACTTAGCAAAACATCAGTTACTATAGTAACTTAGCTACTGTGAAGGGACTCTGCCTTTTAAATACCTTGGAGTGCCTCTTTCCTCCAAGAAACTAACAATAGACCAACATTTACCTCCTAGTTGATAAAATCCTTGAAATAATGAGATAGTGGTCAACAAAACTACTAGCTTACTCTGGCAGGCTTCAATTGATAAAATCTATAGTGTTTGATATCCAAACATATTGGGCCCAGATCTTCATCCTTCCAAAGAGGATCCTGAAGCTGATCAATAGCCACTACAGGATCTTTTTATGGACGGGTTCTATATTCCCATCCAAGCGATGACTGGTCTCTTGCGAAAGAGTTTGCATGCCCAAAGTAGTTGGGGGTAAAATGTTTTAAATTTATGTAATTGGAACAGGACTGTAGTAGCTAAACAATTATGGGCTTATCTGCCAAGGAGGACAGTCTATGGATCAAATGGGTGAATATTTACTATATGAAAGGGGAGACAGTGGATACATGCAACATCCCTAAAAATGCTACCTGGATGATTAGGAAGATAATCGAATCCAAGAAAATTGTCATGCAGGCATCGGGACTTCAGGGTAATCTCTTTGCAGGCATCGGGACTTACCCATTTTAGCTCATATTTAAGTTTGTTTTCGGTTAGCCATCACCAACTTTATCAAGTGGTCATGCAAATTTACAGGATTTTAAATAGTACAAGTATGTAATAGGTTGCTATAATAGTTTGAGTTGGCAGAATGCATCTAGTTAAGAAACAAACACTGACACTTTATAGCATAACTAAAAGTTGAGACCGCGAGAAGTAAAAATTATAAAATTGTCAAAGGTTAAAATTATAATTTATTAATATTTGTTGAATTATCGATTAATTCATTAAAAACCTCAAATTATTATAGAACTAATAATCCGATAAAAGAATGTTAAACTACTATCGAAATATTAAACCAATAACCCTATTATTAATGAACCAATAACTTTTTTTTATTTGGTCTTGAACCGTCCTAACCTTTTTTTTAAAACTAAAGATTGGCGATTTGACCCTTTTATAAATCAAAAAAGTTGTACAAAAAAGACCAAATAGGCCCCTAACTAAAGGTATGTAAACGTCCAAAATTGAGCCCAAATGGCCCAACCCCGTTCACAACAAAATCAGAAAAAAAAAAAAGGAAAGTGGGAAGCTTCTGGACCAAATTAGAAATCTCACAATTGCTTATCTTCACCTTGGTCGAAGTTTGTTGGAGGCAGTGGTGAAACTTCGACGCCAATCAGATCGAGCTTTGGACATCTGAAGAGCTTCAAGTTATCACAATAATGGTGACACAGAGGACATCATTTCCAATCACTAACAAAGGAGCTGATCTATTTTTCTATACAATGACATTCATCAGGTAAACTCTCTAATCTCGTTTTTAAATCTATCCTTTAATGAATTGAATCTTCAAAGAAGACATCTGAGAAGTAGATCTATGACCTAAGCTAAATCAATGTTCTTTAAAAATCTTCATTTCTAGGCCCTTAATCCACCGCATGTTCAATCGATCAATACTCTTGGAGAATTGTCACTTGTAGCTAAACCTATTGATTTAGCTTCAATGAGGTAACTGCCATCTCCATTTAGTCTTATAAAGATTAGTGTCATTTAAACCATTAATACATCTTCATTTATGGCGACCGAGGTCAAGATTGGACGGATCGACCATTTTTGATTGTTCAAATCACGGAGTTGAATTACCTACTTTTGTTGTAATCAATCACGTAGCTGAAACAGTCCAGGTAATTTACAATTTCATTACCTATTCTTCAATGGATTGAATCCCACAACGGCATTAATACCACTATAAAAAGACTAGATATTTCAATTGTTTGTTACTTCTGAAATTATTTTAAGCTAAAGAACTAAATTAACCACCCTCAGTTTAGGTGAAAAATTATTTGATCTCTTTAAGCCCTAATTTAATACCCTTTGAACACCTATATCTTATCACCAGGTGCAAGTAATGTCAACTAAATGAAATTGCTTAAAGCTTAAAACGAAACTCAAATAAACTCACTAGAATTCTCTTTTGTATCTCAGATACTTAATTTGTCAAGTTGTTCTTATTTTTGTACACTCTAATCTCGACCTATTTGATGTGCTTGTATGTTGAAATCTTAATATTGGTGTGCTACTTTTATCAAGTACCGTAATTCCTCTTCCTGCACTTGTTCTGCATTAAATTGATATGTACTTGCAAAACTAAAAATCAAATTAGCAAAAAAGCCAACAAGAGTATTTTCCTCCCTTAAGGAGGGAGTGTTGTACTCTCATTGTGATTAGATTGTTGATTCTGTGAATGGAGTTGACTTTCATGGTCACACTCCAAGGAATCTCTCAGAGTCCATTAATAATGTAAAGCATAGCCAATGAATCTGATTCAATGATAACTTTTGTGAACTACTTTTCTAGGCAATATTGCAGCCGTTCACTTATAGCTCTAACCACCAAATTAGCAGAATCAGAAATCTTTAAACTATTAGTACCTACTAAAGACCCTTCATGATCTCTCAAACAAAAAGCAATAACACTTGGACCAGGATTACCTCTAGAAGTCCCATCAATATTACATTTCAATCACCCATTAGGAGATGGTACCCACCTTAAAATTTTAGATTGATACACACATGTGTAATTTTGCAACACGGTTGCCATTTGTGGTTGAGTATTAGGACAAGTAATGTGAAACTTTAACCTAATAAATTTAAAAATGACTGCTAGGTCCTCTCTCTAATAATATATAAGATACTTTTGTCTTCTCTTGTGGTCATATTAAGAGAGTGATAGACAACTGTATGATAGCTATCCCATTGACACCATCATTTTGAGAAAGGATATTAGAAAGGAAGGTCTAGTATGTTCTATAATTCGTTATAATTCAATCAAGTACGTGATTCAATACAACTAATTTTATCTATTTTGTAACTAATCATGTTCGTCTAGCAAATTATTATGTTAAAGAATCTAGCATGGTAAACAATGATAAGTAATTCAAAATCAGTGTTTGGTTATAGGTTGAATAGTAGAGTGTATAGTTCTTTCTTGTGCTAAATTTGATTTATACATTTGTATTGGTTGATTGGTTGGAGGAAATTTGAATAAAGTAATACACATACACTACAACTAGGCATATACAAGACCAAACAAAAATTTCAAGCTTCAAAAATTGAAAAAGTATAATACTTTTCAAATTTCCTCCAACCAAACAACTACAGTTGAGTTTTCAACCAATAACCAAGCTTTGATTTTGAATTACTTATCATGCTGGATTCTTAACATACTAATTTCCTAGACAAAAATGATAAGTTACAAAAATGATAAAATTAGTTATACTGAATGACATACTTGTCTGAATTATAACGAATTATAGAACAAATTAGACCTTCCTTACTAGTATCTTTTCTCAAGGTGATGGTGTCAATGGAATAGCTATCACATACTTGTCTATCACTCTCTTGATATGACCATAAGAGAAGACAAAAGAATCTTATATAGGATTAGAGAAGGAATCTAGCTATAAATAGTGAAATTCTAGTGACCCTTTTCGTTATGAGACTTATTAGGTTAAGCCTACCAAACACATAAAGTCATGACTCAATATCAATTATCACACTGTAAATGGGATTTATGGACAAGCATACAACCTATAATAATTAAAATATTTAAATAATGTAAGCCTATTTTTCAATATTCTCTCACTTGGGCTATGTTAGTAAAAAAAAACTTTATTTTCGAAAACAAAACAAATTTTAACTTCCTTGAAAATAAAATTTTCCGAATTGATGAAAGAATTGTGGTCACATTTTTAGAAAATAATCCATAAACATTAATGGGCCTATTATAATTCCTCACATTCCATGTGCACAACTTCATAAGGAAATAGGGGTATATGGTTGGACTTAAGTGTTATTTTTCTTTGATTACATTGTCCAAATTCGTATATGCTTACACCATGGGGTAGGACGGTTCAAGACAAAATTTAAAAAATGTTAATGATTTATTGATAATAGGGTTATTGGTTTAACATTTCGATAATAGTTTAAATTTTTTTTATCGAATTATCAGTTCTATGATAATTTGAGTTTCAATTTTTTTAACGAACTAATCTATAACACCACAGAAATTTAAATAAAATCATGGTCTCTTAAATAAAAGGCGCTCACATCAAGTATCTCCAGAAGCTCCTCTTTAGAAGATGGGGGGGGGGGGGCTGCTGAAGCAGCTCTTTTCCAACTTCAAGAAGTCCTTTGTTGCATTCCTCCTCAGAAACAGAAGCATGAGCCAGGGAAACCATTTCCATTTTTTCACAGCACACAAAGAACAAGAAGAGCACCAAAATGTTGAAACCAGGTTTTAAGTCTCAAAAATCCAAAAGAAATCACCAGAGAGCAAAGGGAAAAATGGAAGTGTAGAAAGACCTAAAAGGTAATGCCATATATAGTTTACAAAGAACAAGTAAGAGAGACAGAGAGAAAAAGAGGGGTTATATGAAAAATGGAGCGCATACACCACATGCAGTGCACATCTGTCAATGAGTGAGTAGGACTATTTTGTTCCTAAGTTCTTTGATTCAGGCAATTAAGACAACCTCAGTCCTACTCATTATGTGTGAGTAGGACTGAAATTTTCTTAATTGCGTGAATTAAAGAACTTAGGAAGAAAAAAGTCCTACTCACTCATTGATAAATGTGCGCTGCCTGTGGTGTATGCGCTCCATTTTTCATGTAACCCCTCTTTTTATCTCTGTCTCTCTAACTTGTTTTTTGTAAATTAGTATTGGCGTTACCTTTTAGGCCTTTCTGCACTTCCATTTTTCCCTTTGCTCTCTGGTGATTTCTTTTGGATTTTTGAGACTTAAAACCTCGTTTTAAAATTGTGGTGCTCTTCTTGTTCTTTGTTTGCTGTGAAAATTTGAAAAGGTTTTCCTGGCTCGTGCTTCTGTTTCTTAGGAGGAATGCAATAAAAGAATTCTTGAAGTTGGAAAAGAGCTGCTTCAACAACCCCCATCTTCTAAAGAGGAATTTTTGGAGAAACTTGATGTGAGAGCCTTTTCTTTTTCTTTCCTCAATGGCATAAGCTTTGTATAAGCAATTGAAATAAACCACAGTGCAATTCATGTATTAAGTCACATTCTACAACTCTTTCATGTGTAGGAAGTAAATGTAAAAATCCTTAAACATGTAAGTTGTCAACGGGGATCTTAGCCCCTTTTTCAAAGCCGTATGAGGCAGAAGTCTTACGTGCTGTTCTTTGAGAAGGAAGTGACTATCTACTAGAACTTCAACCATGCACCACCGAACAATTCCAGTTTGGGGCCACCCTAGACAATGTTGTTTCAAAGCAAACTAATGAAAACATCCATCTAGCAATACTCATGTTCCAAACAGATCTAAGTAGACAACTTCTGCTTAGATGATGTTCGCAAAAAAATTGATACTTCGGTTAATATTTTTAATCTTGTGTCAAGAGATTCATGATCTAGAAACCATTGGTCGATTAACATTCTTACCAACACAAGAGACTTGGCTAATAAAAGCTTTATATGTAGAGGCATTGTTCCTCCAAAGCATTTTAGCTTAGCTTCTCTGAGGTGATTAAATGTCACGTCTGAGAAAGTTCAAGTTCAAGCTTCATCTTCATGATCATCACAATAAATCTAAGAAAGATAACAATAAGTCAACTCTCATATTATTGAGGGTAAAATTTTTTATGAAAATAGTCAAAACACTAAGAACTTGAATTTCAAGATACTCTAAATATAGGAAGCTTCTTATCGAGCTTATATGATTCAATCAGCATAATATATAAGGTAGGTTAAATCTCTTGACACTATTAAGATCAAAAGGAAGTTTTGTTGGTACTTCATATCCTTCTTCGTCATAGAACTACGAAAAAATTACCAAAATTTAAGATTAAGTCACATAAATGAAATTCCATGCGTTAAAGTGCATATTAATGAAGTCATGAAGCAATATTTACCACGAAATTAGAGAAGTCAAAGAGGAGGTGCTCGAGAGCAGGACAAAACTCAAAAACCTTTGTGAAATCATGATCCTCCATCTCCATATAGTGACCTTCAAGAGATAGTTTTACTAAACGAGGGGCATTCTTTAGGCTGATAGAACTAATATTGCCTGTGAAATCAAGCGTTCTCAATGTGGTGATATTAATTTCAATTGTGTCTAAATTTTCTAAGAGAACCAACACCAATTGCTCAAGCAATGGGCAATGAGATATTAAACTTTCCAGCAATTGATCAGAAGAAATTATGACTTCACATAGTTTGTCACAACCCGATCTCTCGAGTAATGATGGCGCCTACCACCCCACCAGTAGGCCAGCCAAAACCCTATCCCGAAACTGAACAGTAATGGGACTGAGGGTGGAAACTACCCTCAACTAAGCAGAACCATAAAATAAGAACACACAAGAGAGGCAGAAATGAAACCAAACTATATATACAAGAAGACACCTCCCAGAACCTGGAAGTCACAAGTACAAAAGTATTAACAAGGTTACAAGTCTCAAAAGTGGACCACAGAAACAAACTGTCTTGGAAGCAAAAGACAAGTCAAAATATAAGAGAAGGAGATAGGTAATCCAAAACGCAATGTGCTCACCCTCGTCTCCGGAACAGACCGCTGCAGGCTCGAACTCAACGCTGAGAACTGATGCTCGGACCTGCATCATGAAAATAGATGCAGAGTGTAGCATGAGCACCAACAACAGGTACCCAGTAGGAATAATAGGCCGACTGAGCAAGAAAAGTAAAAACAGGCAGACAAGATAGAATCAACACGACAGAGGTCAAGTGAAAGTGAAACAAGCACATGAGCACACCAGAAGAAAAACTAAGTACAGCTAAAATAAACCTAACTGGACCTCCATAAGCCCAGAAGGTACACTCGTGCACAAATTTAAATAAAACCCGAACGGACCCTCATAAGCCCGACAGGTACACTCGTGCACAAATTTAAATAAAACCCGAACGGACCCTCATAAGCCCGACAGGTACACAGAGAATCTACGCTACGGAAATAAGGGAACCCAACTCCAACAGCCTTAACACCCATGGGACTTGAACCCAATAAAGATAACACCTGGGCCCCGCCCAATCATCAGTCTCAAGCTGGAAATAACGGACTCTAACCATGTAACATCAGCCTCGGGTTGGAAATAACGGACTCTAACAGTGTAACTTCAGCCACGTGCTGGAAATAAAGGACTCTAACCATGTAACGTCAGCCTCGGACTGGAGCTAACAACCTATGCTCAACAGTCTCGCACTGGAAATACCGGACTCTAACCGTGTAACGTCAGCTACGGACTGGAGCTAGCAGCCTACGCTCAATAGTCTCGCGCTGGAAATACCGGACTCTAGCTGGGTAATGTCGGCTACGGACTGAAGCTAGCAGCCTGCGCTCAACAGTCTCATACTGGAAATACCGGACTCTAGCCGGGTAACGTCGGCTGCGGACTGGAGCTAGCAGCCTACGCTCAACAGTCTCGCACTGGAAATACCGGATCCCAACCGTGTACGTCAGCTGCGGGCTGGAGATAGCCGCCCCGAACCGAATGAAGCCACCACCAACTAACTCAACACAAGGCTAGACACCGCAGGACGCTGCCCCCACAAGGATAACAACCGAAGGCTCCTAGCCTAACACAACCCAACCGTCGATCGGCGCAATCGCTAACTCTTCCGAGAGCACCCCAGAATCGCAGAGATAGAAAGAGAAAGAATAGAAAATCCAAAAAGCCACAAAATGCCTGAACTAAGGCCCATACTATCAGACCCATGCCGGCTATATCAGTTTACAAGGATCTAGTCATCCGAATCGACGTCGGATACATACTCAAGGAAATCGGGTGCATGGGACTAAGGCAATACCACCCTAACCTATTCTACGGTCGAAAAATAATCACCGCAATCAACAAGCACAAGAAAATACCCCGAACCTATGCATGCATCAACAGATAACCTTCCAAATGGTAACCCACAACAAATCGTCAACAACCCAAATCGATAACCCACACTAAAGCATGATACTAACCCAGAACAACCCAAAAGATCAACTCTAAATGAAGAAATCAGAGAAGAAGGACAGAAGGACTAGCTACCCCACCTAGATTCACACAAGTCGACAAGTAATCACGCATTCAAGCTCAATCTAGGAAGAAAGGAAGTCGTAACCTACCAAAAGGTCGACTGCGCAAGCTCCAAATCAATCTGCCAGAGCTTTTCCTTTCGAACGACCTCGGATTGCTGCCACACTATCAAAAATAGAATCACAGCATCAGCACGGTCGTTTAGACACTAAAATCATCAAAATCGGACATAGATCAATTTCAGAGTCAAAATCGAGAAACATGGGGCCCACTCTTGAATTTCCAGAATTGACTCTGTGAAGAGGTCCTAAACCATCCCCCGATCTTGTGTTCCAAAATGGAGCACCTCTCGGGGCTCGGAATAGCTCCATGCAACAAAATACCAAAATGCAAAACTTTACACAAAAAAGAGACTTGGGGCAGCCACTTACAATGCAGATACACCACAATCGGAGACTTTCCGACATGCTCCGGACAATCACCCACACAGACAACGCAAACCCGAACACACCGGACTTCGAATCACCCAAAACGGATCTCACGATATCAAAGTTTTAAAATGAGGCAGAATCTGATTTTTTGCTATTTAAATAGTAGCAGTTCTGGTCGCTAAAAGCTAATTCTGGTCGCTAAACTAAAAGTCGAAATTCTGGTTGTTAAATGTCTGCACCAGCAACACTAGATTTTGCTACCCTACTAAATTCCACATTCCGGACTCAATGGCGCAGTCAAAATTTCCATACGAGGTCATTTCGACAAAAAGTGGGTCTTACACCCAAAGCGCCAATTTTAGCTAAATTCTACCGGAGGCCTCAGAATTCGATCGGAAGTTCTCAAAGGGTCATTCTAGACCAAACTAGGCATTCCGGAACTAACCGCGCTAACAAAATTCCCATCTGAGTGCGTTTACCAAGAATGTTGACCAAAGTCAACTTTAAGCTAAATTTCAAAGGCTAAAGATCTAACTGGCTCCAAAAATCACACCGGAAGCCCCGAGACTCAGGCCAACCATGCTTCTAGCCTAATTTTGCCTCTCCAGAGCTGATGAAATCGTCAGAATTCCCATCTGAGGTCGTTTACCTGAAGTTATGACCGAAATCAACTTTTCAAGGTTCAAAAGCTTCAGAACAGGAAAACAGGCATAAAACCCAAACGAACGACCAGGCGACCGAACTTATAGTGCCAGCAAGTCATAAATGACTTGGGGTCACCACAGGAATGCTCTAAACGACAGAAAAGAGGCACAAACACACAAATGACCTAACGAGTCATTACAACATCCACTACTAAAAGGACTTTCATCCGCGAAAGTAAGAGTCAAGAAGTACCTGAGGGCTCAAATAAGCTGGGGAATTGCTCCCGCATCTCCCGCTCGGTCTCCAAGGTAGCCTCCTCAACTGGACGGTGCCTCCAACGGATCTTAACTACAGGAATGACTCTCGACCTCAGCTGCCTCACATCTTGGCCAAAATAGCAACTGGCTCCTCAATATAGGTAAGGCGATCATCCAACTCAACGACATCATACTGGAGTACATGAGACTCAACTGGAACATACCGACGCAGCATCGAAACATGGAAAACTGGATGAATAGCTAAAAATGCTGGAGGTAAAGCTAACTCATAAGCCATCTCACCAACTGCCCTCAAAATCTCAAAAGGCCCAATATACATAGGGCTAAGCTTGCCCCGCCTCCCGAATCTCATCACGCCCTTCATAGACAATACTCGGAGGAATACTCTATCACCTACGACAAATCTCAACGGTCAATGCCTGCAATCTGCATAACTCTGCTGCCTACTCTGAGCCGTCCTGAGCCTATCCTGAATCAACCTCACATGCTCCGAGGTCTCCTGAAACAGATCTGTACCTCTCGGCCTAGGATCCGTAGACTCAAACCAATCAACTGGAGTGCGACAACGCTTACCATATAAGGCCTCGAACGGGGTCATCTGAATGCTAGGATGGTAGCTGTTGTTATACGTAAACTCCGCCAAGGGAAAGAACTGGTCCTACTGGCCTCCAAAGTCTATAAAACAAGCCCGCAACATATCCTCAAGGACCTAAATTGTGCGCTCTGACTGGCCATCAGTCTGCGGGTGGAAGGCTGTGCTAAGATTGACAAGGGTGCCCAACTCCTCCTGAAATACCCTCCAGAAGCTGGAAGTTAACTGTGAACCCCGGTCTAAAATGATAGAAATCGACACCTCATGAAGACGAACCACCTCTCGAATGTAGATACGAGCTAACCTCTCAGCACTGAAGGATGTATGAACTGGAATGAAGTATGTTGACTTGGTCAATCAATCCACGATGACCCAGATATTGTCAACACCTATAGAAGTCCGAGGTAAACCCACCAAAAAATCCATGGTGATACACTCCCACTTCCACTCAGGAATGGGTAATCTCTACAACTCACCACCAGGCCTCAAATGCTCGGCCTTCACCTGCTGGCAACACAAGCAACTGAACACATAGTCTGAGATGTCCCTCCTCATACCACTCCACCAGTAATGCTGCCTCAAGTCACAATACATCTTAGTTGTACCCAGTTGGATAGAATACCTGGAATCATGGGCCTCGCTAAGGATCAGCTGAATCAAATCTCCAACTCTCGGAAAACAAATCCGGTCGGCAAACCTCAACACCTCATCTGAATCAAAAGTAGCCTGCCTTGCATCACCTGCCTTGCATCACCTGCCAAGACTCTATCTCTGAGTACCACTAAAGACTTATCCTCGAACTGATGACTACGGATCTGATTAAGCAGGGATGACTGAACTCCTACGTAAGCTAACACCTGACTGAAATTTGAAACATCGAACCTGATCATCTGATGGCTAAGGACTGAATTTCCAAAGCCAAAGGTCACTCCGAAACAAAAGAAAGGCTAGACTACCCATACTCCCTGCTTTTCGGCTCAAGGCGTCCGCTACTACATTCGCCTTGCCCGGATGTTGAAGAATAGAGAGGCCATAGTCCTTCGGGAGCTCAATCCAATGGCGCTGCATCGAATTAAGATCCTTCTGGGTCATAATGTACTAAAGGCTCCTGTGATCTATGTAGATCTCGCAATGAACTCCATATAGGTAATGCTTCCCGATCTTAAGCACGAAAACTACCATCGCCAACTCCAAGTCATGAGTGGGGTAGTTGTGCTCATACAGCTTATGCTACCTCGATGCATAGGCAATAATTCGGCCCTGCTGCATCAAAACACAACCCAAATCAATGCCGAATGCGTCACAATAAACCATGAAGCCCTCGTCCTCAACTGAAAGAGTCAATATAGGAGCGGTGGTAAGCAACTTCTTAAGCCTCAGAAAGCTCCTCTCACATTCCTTCGACCACACAAAAAGGACATCCTAGCGAGTCAATCGAGTTAAAGGCGCTGCTATAGTGGAGAAACCCTCAACAAAATGCCTGTAGTACCCTGTCAATCCGACGAAGCTCTGAATCTCAGTCACAGAGGTGGGCCTAGCCCAATCACGGATAACCTCAATCTTCGCCGGATCCACCATAATGCCATCCTTGGACACCACGTGCCCCAAGAATGCTACAGACTCAAGCCAAAACTTGCACTTTGAGAACTTGTCATAAAGCCAACAATCTCTCAAAGTCTGGAGCACTATCCTCAGATGTTGCTCATTTTCACCATGGCTCCGCGAGTATACCAAGATATCATCAATAAAAACTATGATGAAGGAGTCCAGATATGGCCTGAATACACGAGTCATCAAGTCCATGAAAGCAGCAGGGGCATTAGTCAACCCAAAAGACATCACTAGGAACTCATAATGGCCGTAATGAGTTCTAAATGTTGTCTCAGGGATGTCCACTGCTCTAACCCTTAAATGATGGTAGCCAGATCTCAAGTCAATCTTCGAAAACACTACGGCACCCTGAAGCTGGTCAAACAGATCATCAATACGAGGCATGGGGTAACGGTTCCTCACTGTCACCTTATTCAACTGTCTGTAATCTATACACATCCGCATGGTGCCGTCCTTCTTCTTCACAAACAAGAATGAACCACCCCATGGCGATACACTGGGCCGAATGAACCCCTTACCTAAGAGGTCCTGAAGCAGAACACTGAGCTCCTTGAGCTCTACAGGTGCCATACGGTACGGTGGGATAGAAATAAGACGAGTATCCGGATCTAAATCAATGGCAAAGTCAATATCTCGCTCTGGGGGTAGGCTAGGAAGATCGGCAGGAAACACATCAGCAAACTCTCGGACTATAGGCACTGAATCAACTGTAGGGCCCTCCCTACTAACATCTCTAACATACGCCAAATATGCCAAATATCCGCTATCCACAAGCCTCTGGGCCTGAATACAAGAAATCACTCCAACTGGTGTGCGACTGCGAGAGCCCTGCCACACCACCAGTGAAATACCAACATGGCTAAAGTAACGGTCTTGGCATAGCAATCCAAGACGGCCCGGTGAGGGGATAGCCAATCCATGCCCAGAATCCCATCAAAATCCACCATACAAAGCACAATAGGATCAACCAGAGTGTCCAGCCCCCGAATAGTCACCATACACGATCTACAAACCCAATCCACTACTAAAGAATCCCCTACTGGGGTTGAAACACTCAAAGGCATAGATAAGGGCTCAGGACTCACTCCCAATCGAGGCACACAATAAGCCGACACATATGAATAAGTAGAACCAAGATAAAATAAGGCTGAAGCAGACTGATGGCATAAAAGAACCGTACCTGTGATCACAGCATCAGATGCCTCAGCCTCTGCTATGGCTGGAGCTACATAAAAATGGCCCTGGACACTTCTACCCCACGCATCCTCTCTACCACCTATCCTGCCTCCTCGGGGACCTCCCCGAGCACCCTGCTGCTGACCTCCTCCCCTAGCTGGAGGTGCTACTGCTGAAACCGATCTCACTATATGAGGAGCTGGCAAAGCTGCTCTGGTGACAGGGCACTCCCTAGACCAATGACCAAGCTCCCCACAAGTGAAGCAACCCTGCAAATATCTACTCACCGCTGAAGGCCGGCCACCCCGACCTGACGAACCTGCCTGGGACCCACCTCGACCCTGACTCGGGCCAACACTATGCCCACTCTGACGGTGATGGTCACCCTCTAAGATCTGTAATGAATCCTGGAACGGCCGACTAGGATGACCTGGCTAAAATCTCTGATTTCCCCAATCTCGTGCACCCTTCGGCCAACGACGAGTCCCGCTGAAGCTATCATCTGGCCTGGCCCTCTTGCCACTGCCCTCGTGGGCCTCCCGACGGAGCTGCTGCAGCATACCCCCGATAGCAACTAGGATCTGGGCAAGCATGCCCTGAAGATCAGGGGCGACACTGATGCGAGCGGTGGCTGGGCTGGTCCCTGCCCCATCGACTGAGGAGGAATCTGCTCTCTACGAGGCTCTGGCTCCGGAGTACTCACTCAATCGCGGTCTGCTACCGCAAACCACCTCGACCTCCGGGTTGACCTCTACTACGCGTTCGAGACATTCTGCAACAGAGTGAAGCAAGTGAGATTTCATGAAACCAATCAGACAACAACGCACGAACAGGAATCAAAACAAGAAAACCTCCTACGAACACCCTGTAGCCTCCCGAAGATAGGTTACGAATGTCTCTGCGCCGATCCGCAGGACTTTACTAGATGTTAGCTCTGTACAAGTGAGACCAACAACCTACTTGTCACGACCCCATCTCTCGAGTCATGATGGCGCCTATCACCCCACCAGTAGGCCAGCCAAACCCTTATTTTGGAACTAAACAGTAATGGGACTGAGGGTGGAAACTACCTTCAACTAAGCGGAAGCATAAAATAAGAACACACAAAAGAGGCGGAAGCGAAACCAAACTATATATACAAGACACCTCCCAGAACCTGGAAGTCACAAATATAGAACTACTAACAAGATTACAAGTCCCAAAAGTGGACCACATAAACAAACTGTCTCGGAAGCAAAAGATAAGTCAAAATATAAGAGAAGGAGATAGGTAATCCAGAATGCCATGTGCTCACCCTCATCTTCGGAACAGATCGTTGCAGGCTCGAACTCAATGCTGAGAACTGGTGCTCGGAGCTGCATCACAAAAAATAGATGCCGAGTGTAGCATGAGTACCAACAACAAGTACCCAGTAGGCATCACAGGCCGACTGAGCATGAAAGGTAAAAACAGGCAGACAAGATAGAATCAACACGATAGAGGTCAAGTGAAAGCGAAACAAGCACACGAGCACACCAAAAGCAAAACTAAGTACAGCTAAACTAAACCTAACTAGACCCCAATAAGCCCAGAAGGTACACTCATGCACAAGTTTAAATAAAACTCGAACGGACCCCCATAAGCCCGACAGGTACACAGAGAATCTACGCTACGAAAATAAGGGAACCCAACTCCAACAGCCTTAACACCCATGTGACTTGAACCTAATAAAGATAACACCTGGGGCCCACCCAATCATCAGTCTCGAGCTTGAAATAACGGACTTTAATCGTGTAACATCAGCCTCGGGCTGGAAATAACCGACTCTAACCATGTAACATCAGCCTCAGGCTGGAAATAACAAACTCTAACCGTGTAACATCAGCCTCGGGCTGGAAATAACATCTCTCGCTTAACGGTCTTGAGCTAGAAATAATGTACTCCAACCGTGTAACGTCAGCCTCGGACTGGAGCTAACAGCCTACGCTCAACAGTCTCACGCTGGAAATACTGGACTCTAGCCGAGTAACATCAACTGCGGACTGGAGCTAGTAGCCTACGCTCAACAGTCTCGTGCAGGAAATACCAGACTCTAGCTGGGTAACGTCGGCTGCGGACTAGAGCTAGCAGCCTTTGCTCAACAGTCTCGCGCTGGAAATATCGTACCCCAACCGTGTAACGTCAGCTGCGGGTTGGAGCTAGCAGCCCCGAACCGAATGAAGCCACCACCAACCAACTCAACATAAGGCTAGACACCGCGGGACGCCGCCCACACAAGGATAACAACCGAAGGCTTCTAGCCTATCACAACCCAATCGTCGATTGGCGCAATCGCTAACTCTTTCGGTAGCACCCCAGAATCGCAGAGATAGAAAGAGAAAGAATAGAAAATTCAAAAAGCCACGGAAATGCCTGAACTAAGGCCCATACTATCAGACCCACGCCTGCTATATCAGTCTACAATGATCTAGTCATCCGAATCGACGTCGGATACTTACTAAAGGCAATCGGTGCATAGGACTAAGGCAATACTACCTTAACCTATTCTAAGGTCGGAAAATAATCACCGCAATCAGCAAGCACAAGAAAATACCTCGAACCTACACATGCATCAATAGATAACCTCCCAACAGGTAACCCATAACAAATCATCAACAACTCAAATTGATAACCCATACTAAAGCATGATACTAACCCCGAATAGCCCAAAAGATCAACTCTAAATGAAGAAATCAGAGAAGAAGGAACGAAGGACTAGCTACCCAACCCAGATTCACACAAGTCGACAAATAATCACGCATTCAAGCTCAATCTAGGAAGAAGGGAAGTCGTAACCTACCAAAAGGCCGACCGCGCGTGTTCCAAATCACTCTGCCGGAGCTTTTCCCTTCCGAATGGCCTCGGATTGCGGCCACGCTATCAAAAATAGAATCACAGCATCAGTACGGTCGTTTAGACACTAAAATCATCAAAATCGGAGACATACAAATTTAGGAGTCAAAATTGGGAAACGTGGGACCCGCTCTGAAATTTCTGGAATTGACTCCTTGAAGAGGTCCTAAACCTTCCCCCGAGTGTGTTCCAAAATGGAGCACCTCTCGGGGCTCGGAATAGCTCCATGCAACAAAATACCAAAATGCAAAACTTTACACAAAAAAGAGACTTGGGGCAGCCACTTACAATGCAGATACACCACAATCGGAGACATTTCGACATGCTCCGGACAGTCACCCACTCAGCCAACGCAAACCCGAACACACTAGACTTTGAATCACCTAAAACAGAGCTCTAGAACTCGAGATATCGAAGTTTTAAAATGAGGCAGAATCTGATTTTTGCTATTTAAATAGCAGGAGTTCTGGTCGCTAAAAGCAAAATCTGGTCGCCAAAAGTCTAAATCTAGTTGCTAAAAGTCTAAATTATGGTCGCTAAAGGTCTGCACCAGCAACACCAGACCCCACTAAATTTGACATTCCGGACTCAATGGCGCAGTCGAAATTTCCATATGAGGTCGTTTCGATAAAAAGTGGGTCCTAAACCCAAAGCACCAATTTTAGCCAAATTCTACTGGAGGCCTCAGAATTCGATCGAAAGTTCCCAGAAGTTCATGAAGGGTCATTCTAGACCAAACTCGGCATTCCAGAACTAACCACGCTGACAGAATTCTCATCCGAGCGCGTTTACCAAGAGTGTTGACCAAAGTCAACTTTAAGTCAAATTTCGAAGGCTAAAGAGCTAACTGGCTCCAAAATTACACCGGAAACCTTGGGACTTAGGCTAACCATGCTTCTAACCTAATTTGGCCGCTCCAGAGTTGATGGAACTGTCAAAATTCCCATCTGAGGTCGTTTACCTGAAGTTATGACCAAAATCAACTTTTCAAGGTTCAAAAGCTTCAGAACAGGAAAACAGGCATAAAACCCAAACGAACGACGAGGCGACCGAACCTAAAGTGCCAGCAACTCAGAAATGACTTGGGGTCGCTACAGGAATGCTCTAAACAACAGAAAAGAGGCACAAACACGCAAATGACCTAAAGGGTCATTACATAGTTCTAGGCTAATTAGCCTATTAAAGTTTGGAGGTAATGGACATGACAAATTATGGGAGTTATGAAAATTATTTAAAGTAAAAATTAAAGAGGTGTAAGTCATGGGTAATTACTCCTTTTAAATAAATTAAATAATAAAGAGAAAAATATCTAAAATATTTTTCATTTTATTATTAGAAGAAGGTAAAAAATAAGAGAGAGAATAAATAAATAAATTTATTAAGAATAGAAATTACAGAGGTGCGGGTTATGAATCATTAATTGGCATGTGAAGAGTCTTTGTTGTAAATGTTCCTTCATTAATAAAATATATATTTGTAATAAATTAAATAATTCACTTTTACAATAAAATAATTAATTTAAATTTTAAAAAAAGGCCAAAAAAGAAGAAAAAAGATAAATGCAAATGTAGTTCATAGAGATGTGTCACATCACCTTGTCTATGTTTCTCTTTTATTATATATATAAATATAGATTTTGGGGAAAAAACTTACCCATTTTAGCTCATATTTAAGTTTGTTTCCGGTTAGCCATCACCATCTTTATCAAGTGGTCATGCAAATTTACATAATTTTAAATAGTACAAGTATGTAATAGGCTGCCATAATAGTTTGAGTTAGCAGAATGCATCTAGTTAAGAAGCAAACACCGACACTTTATAGCATAACTAAAAGTTTGAGACAGTGAGAAGTACAAATATAAAATTAGTCCTAAGTGAAGGCCTTTATAAGTCAAAGGTTAAAATTATTATAATTTATTAATATTTGTCGAGTTATCGATTAATTCGTTAAAAATCCTCAAATTATGATAGAACTAATAATCCGATAAAAGAATCTTAAACTATTATCGAAATGCTAAACCAAGAACACGGTTATTACAGAACCAATAACCTTTTTTGATTTGGTCTTGAACCATCCTAACCCTTTTTTAAAAAACTAAAAATTGACCAAATGGCCCTTTTATAAATCATAAAAGTGGTATAAAAAAGAGTAAAACCAGGCCCCTAACTAAAGGTAAGTAAATGTCCAAAATTGAGTCCAAATGGCCCAACCCGGATCACAACAAAATCAGAAAAAAAAATCAACAAAAGGAAAGTGAGAAGCTTCTGAACCAAATTAGAAATCTCACAATTCTTCATCTTCACCTCAGTCGAAGTTTGTAGGAGGCGGTGGTGAAGCTTTGATGCCGATTAGATCGAGTTTTGGACATTTGAAGAGCTTCAAGTTATCACAATAATGGTGCCGCAGAGAACATCATTTCCAATCACTAACAAAAGAGTTGATATGTTCTTCCATACAATGACATTCATCAGGTAAACTCTCCAATCTCGTTTTTAAATCTATCCTTTATTGAATTGAATCTCTAAAGAAGACCATCTGAGAAGTAGATCTATGACTGGAACTGAAACAAAACTAATGTTCTTTGAAAATCTTCATTTCTAGGCTCTTAATCCACCGCCTGTTCAATCGATCAACACTCTTCGAGAGTTATCACTTGTAGCTAAATTGTTTGATTTAGTTTCAATGAGGTAACAGACATCTGCATTAAGACTTATAATGATTACTACCATTTAAATCATTAATACATCTTCATTTATGGAGACCGAGGTCAAGATTGGACCAATCGACCATTTTTTATTCTTCAAATCACGGAGTTGAATCACCTGCTTTTGTTGTAATCAATTACATAGCTGAAACAATCCAGATAATTTGCAGTTTCATTACCTAATATTCCACGGATAGAATTCCATAACAGAATTAATATCACCATAAAAAGACTAGATATTCCAATTGTTTGTTACTTCTGAAATTATTTTGAGCTAAAGAACTAAATTAACCATCCTCAGTTTAGGTGAAAAATTATTTGATCTCTTTAAGCCCTAATTAATACCCTTTGAAAACTTATATGCTCTGACCATGTGCCAGTACTGTCAAAGAAATGAAATTTCTTAAAGCTTAAAATGAAACTCACTAGAATTCTCTTTTGTATCTCAAATACGTAATTTGTCAAGTTGTTCTTATTTTTAGACGCTCTAATCTTGACCTATTTGATGTGGTTGTATGTCTAAATCTTAATATTGGTGTGCAGCTTTTATCAAGTACAGTAATTCCTCTTATTGGCAAATTCTTGTTCTGCATTAAATTGATATGTACTTGCAAAACTTAAAATCAGATTACCAAAAAAGCCAGCAAGAGTATTTTTCTCTCTTAAGGAGTGTTGTACTCTCATTGTGATTAGATTGTTGATTCTGTGAATGGAGTTGACTTTCATGGTCACACTTCAAGGAATCTCTCAGACTCCAATAATAATGTTAAGCATAGCCAATGAATCTGTTTCAATGATAACTTTTGTGAACTACTTTTCTAGGAAATATTGTAGCCATTCACTTATAGCTCTAACCACCAAATTAGTAGAATCAGAAATCTTTAAACCAGTAGTACCTATTAAAGACCCTTCATGATCTCTCAAACAAAAACCAACAACACTTGGACCATGATTACCTCTAGAAGTCCCATCAGTATTACATTTCAATAACCCACTAGGAGGTTGTACCCACCTTACAATTTTAGATTGATACACACATGTGTAATTTTCCAACATGGTTGCCATTTGTGGCTGAGTATTAGGACAAGTTATGTGAAACTTTAACCTAATAAATTTTAAAATGACAGCTAGGTCCTCTCTCTAATCCTATATAAGATACTTTTGTCTTCTCCTGTGGTCATATTTAGAGAGTGATAGATAACTGTGTGATAGCTATTCCATTGACGCCATCATTTTGAGAAAGGATATAAAAAACGAAGGTCTAGTATGTTCTATAATTCGTTATAATTCAAACAAGTACGTCATTCAATACAACTAATTTTATCTATTTTGTAACTTATCATTTTCGTCTAGCGAATTATTATGTTAAAGAATCTAGCATGGTAAACAATGATAAGTAATTCAAATCAGTGTTTGGTTATAGGTTGAATAGTAGAGTGTATAGTTGTTTCTGGTGCTAAATTTGATTTATACATTTGTGTTGGTTGATTGGTTGGAGGAAATTTGAATAAAGTAATACACATACACTACAACTAGGCATATACAAGACCAAACTAAAATTTCAAGCTTCCAAAATTGAAGAAGTATAGTACCCTTCAAATTTCCTCCAACCAATTAACGAACACAAATGTGTAAAATAAATTTAGCACCAAAAACAACTACAGTTGAGTTTTAAACCAATAACAAAGCACTGATTTTGAATTACTTATCATGCTGGATTCTTAACATAATAATTTCCTAGACAAACATGATAAGTTACAAAAATGATAACATTAGTTGTACTGAATGACATACTTGTCGGAATTATAACGAATTATAGAACAAATTAGACCTTCCTTACTAGTATCCTTTCTCAAGATGAAGGCGTCAATGGAATAGGTATCACATACTTGTCTATCATTCTCCTAATATGACTATAAGAGAAGACAAAAGAATCTTAAATAGGATTAGAGAGGGGACCTAGCTGTAAATAATGAAATTCTAGTGACCCTTTTCGTTATGGGACTTATTAGGTTAAGCCTACCAAACACATAAAGTCATGACACAATATCAATTATCACACTGTAAATGGGGTTTATGGACAAGCATACATCCTATAATAATAATTAAAATGTAAATAAAAATATTTTAAATAATGTAAGCCCGTTTTTCAATATTCTCTCACTTGGGCTATGTTAGTAAAAAAAAACTTTATTTTCGAAAACAAAACGAATTTTAATTTTCTTGAAAATAAATTTTTCTTGATTGATGAAAGAATTGTGGTCACATTTTTAGAAAAATAATCCATAAACATTAATGGGCCTATTATAATTCCTCACATTCCATGAGCACAACTTCATAAGGAAATAGGGGTATATGGTGGGACTTAAGTGTTATTTTTCTTTGATTACATTGTCCAAATTCGTATATGCTTACACCATGGGGTAGGATGGTTCAAGACAAAATTTAGAAAATGTTATTGATTTATTGATAATAGGTTCATTGGTTTAACATTTCGATAATAGTTTAAATTTGTTTATCGAATTATCAGTTCTATGTTAATTTGAGTTTTTTTCAACGAACTAATTTATAACCCCATAGAAATTTAAATAAAATCATGGTCTCTTAAATAAAAGGCTCTCACATCAAGTTTCTCCAGAAGCTCCTCTTTAGAAGATGGGGGGCTGCTGAAGCAACTCTTTCCCAATTTCAAGAAGTCTTTTGTTGCATTCCTCCTCAGAAATAGAAGCACGAGCGAGGAAAACCATTTCCTTTTTTTCACAGCACACAAAGAACAAGAAGAGCACCACAATTTTGAAACCAGGTTTTAAGTCTCAAAAACTCAAAAGATATCAATAAAGAGTGAAGGGAAAAATGAAAGTACAGAAAGACCTAAAAGATAATGCCAAATACTAGTTTACAAAGAACAAGTAAGAGAAACAGAGAGAAAAAGAGGGGTTATATGAAAAATGGAACGCATACACCACAGGCATTGCACATCTTTCAATGAGTGAGTAGGACTATTTTTGTTCCTAAGTTCTTTAATTCACACAATTAAGACAACCTTAGTCGTACTCAAACACATTAAGTAAGACTGAGGTTGTCTTAATTGCGTGAATTAAAGAACTTAGGAACAAAAAATTCCTACTCACTCATTGACAGATGTGCGCTGCCTGTGGTGTATGCGCTCTATTTTTCATATAACTCCTCTTTTTCTCTCTGTCTCTTTTACTTGTTCTTTGTAAATTAGTATCTGCGTTACCTTTTAGGTATTTCAGTACTTCCATTTTTCCCTTCGCTCTCTTGTGATTTCTTTTGGGTTTTTGAGACTTAAAACCTAGTTTCCAAATTGTGATGCTCTTCTTGTTCTTTGTCTGCTGTGAAAAAAGGAAATGGTTTCCCTAGCATGTGCTTCTGTTTCTGAGGAGGAATGCAATAAAAGACTTCTTGAAGTTGGGAAAGAGTTGCTTCAGCAGCCCCCCATCTTCTAAAGAGGAGCTTATGTAGAAACTTGATGTGAGAGCTTTTTCTTTTTCTTTCCTCAATGTCATAAGCCTTGTATAAGCAATTGAAATAAACCACTAGAGTGAAATTCATATATTAAGTCACATTCCATATCTCTTTCATGTGTAGGAAGTAAATGTAAAAATCCTTAAACATGTAAGTTGTCAACGGGGATCTTAGCCCCCTTTTTGAAGTCGTATGAGGTAGAAATCTCACGTACGATTCTTTGAGAAGGAAGTGATTACCTACTAGAACTTTGATCAAGCACCACCGATGAATTCCACTTTGGGGCCACCCTAGACAATGTTGTTACAAAGAAAACTAATCAAAACACCCATCTAGCAATACTCATGTTCCAAACAGATCTAAGTAGACAACTTCTGCTTTAGATGATGTTCGCAAAAAATTTGATACCTCGATTAATATTTTTAATCTTGTGTCAAGAGATTCATGATCTAGAAACCATCGATCGATTAGCATTCTCACATACACAGGAGACTTGGCTAATAAAAGCTTGATAAGTTGTATCTCGGGCATTGTTCCTCCAAAGCATTTTAGCTTAACTTCTCTGAGGTGATTAAATGTCACGTCTCAGTTAAACGTTCAAGTTCAAGACATTCCAAATACGATCATCCTCTTCATCTTCATGATCTTCACAATAAATCTAAGAAAGATAACAATAAGTCAACTCTCATATTATTGAGCGTAAAAAAAATTATGAAAAAAGTCAAAACACTATGAACTTGAATTTCAAGATACTCTAAATATGGGAAGCTTCTTATCAAGCAAAAAAGCATATGAGAGCTTATATGTTTCAATCAGCATAATATAGGGTAGGTTAAATCTCTTGACACTATTAAGATCAAAAGGAAGTCTTGTTGGTACTTCATATCCTTCTTCAGCATAGAATTATGAAAAAATTACAAAAGTTCAAGATTAAGTCACCATAAAAGAAATTCCATCCGTTGAAGTGCATAATAACGAAGTCATGAAGCAACATTTACCTCGAAATTAGAGAAGTCAAAGAGGAGGTGCTCGAGAGTAGGACAAGACTCAAAAACCTTTGTGAAATCATAATCCTCCATCTCCATATAGTGACCTTCAAGAGATAGTTTTACTAAACAAGGGGCATTCTTTAGGCAGATAGAACTAATATTGCTTGTGAAATCAAGCGTTCTCAATGTGGGGACATTAATTTCAATTGTGTCTAAATTTTCTAAGAGAACCAACACCAATTGCTCAAGCAATGGGCAATGAGATATTAAACTTTCCAGCAATTGATCAGAAGAAATTATGACTTCAATAGTTCTAGGCTAATTAGCCTATTAAATCCTTGAAAGGTTGATGAATGATGTATTGAGTAATTATGAAGACTTAGATGTCTCAACTGCGAACATGTGAAAAGCGAAGAAGGCAATTTTTATGGGTTATTGAATAAAAAGTGAAGAACAAGATGTTGAATGTCATTCCTAGAGGGGAAATATATGAAGTTGTCAATCGCAGGAAAAATTCGCAGATTAGCAATGTCCAGGGTAAACATAGTAATGGGTCCTTTATGAAGAGTCAATACTCTTTTTAAATTTAATTGTAGGGTATAGTAAATCATTTTTTGTTATCCAATGAGATTTATCAAGTGTCAACTCTGTACGTCTACACCAGTTATACTTCCATTTCTTCGATAAGATGCTTGTTCTCGCGGCATCATTACAAGGCAAACACATCAAAATGACATCAATTACATTATCCGGAAGGTTGCTGAGGACGAATGTCTAGGAGTAAACTTCGATTACACTTTCTTTCATTAGGAGACATCATATAACAATAGTCACCAAGAACCTGTAGAAAATAAACAATAATACGATGTAAGCAATCTCCAAATTATCTATGGATGGAACTGCTATTCACATTATCAGATTAACGTAAGAACGAATGGAACACATATATACAATCATAATTACCTGAACCTATAGTAAAAATAAACAATACTAATATACAATAACAACATACTTAGTATAATTCAACAACTTGGGATTTGGATAGATGTATATAGATCTTATCTCTATCTTGGAGGTAGAGAGATTGTTTTTGACAGACCATCAGCTCAAGGAAGAAAAAAACAGTTCAAAGCAGTATAAAGAAAGAAATAATGAAAATAAAAAAGTACTATAGACAACCTGACAAATCATCTTAAACAGTAACCGTTAGTCATAAATAAGTAATCACAAAACTATTTGGACAACAGTTTTGATATTTCGTGCAGATTCTTCAAAATAAACCAAATATTAGAAGAAGAAAAAACATACACTTGATAAAATTTGCTCTTTAATATCCATTACTTGGATTCTTTAGCAAGAATATCTTCCATTAAAAGTTAGCCTCAATAGACCCTTATCATGTAAATTGGGTGTGTTTGGTATGAAGGAAAATATTATGTTCTCCAATTTTTTCACGTTTGGTTGATCAAAATATTTTGAAAAATATTTTTTTAAAAAAATAAATTCGTTAAAAATAAAGAAAATATCTTTTCTAACAGAAGTAGGAAAAACAAATTTCATAAGTAACATTTCAAGCTCATTGTCTCTGCTACACCTTTAAATGTTCCCAAGCCCTATACCCCAAACCAGTGTTATCTACTCCATCCCACCTATATAATGCTCTTGGGATATTTTTTTTTGTTTATTTATCAAATATTAGAAAATAATTAAGTAAAACAATACCCATGACCTTCGAATCATGGTACCGAGGATCATTCTCAGCTCCAATCCGATCATGGTGTTGGCATGGTCTAATAGTTGTCTGATAGACTCTTCAAAAATTTTAAGGGGTATTTGACTATGAAAATTATGAGTATTTCTAAAAATAATTTTTATTTTTAAAGTAAAAAATTGATATGTAAAAATTAAAGTTGTATTGATGATGCATACAAATTAGAGTTGTTTTTAAATTTTTGTGAGTAATTTATAATGAAAAAGTGAAAATAATTTTTGATAATTTTTCAAATTTCGAAATTCAACTTGCTCTAGAATTTTATGACAAGATGTTTTCCGAAGTTCAACTCCGAAAAAAATTTAAAAAATTCATGTCTAAAAACGCCCTAAAAATAAGTTAAAAACCCATTTACATATTTTCCAATGAATTATGTATTTTAACTCATAAAAATAAGCTTAAGAAACTAATTTCACCATATTTTGAACATCAAATTAAAAGGAGAGAAGTAGTTTTGAAGCTTACCAAATATAGAAAAGGGTCATATTTACTCTTGTACTCTTAGGAAAGGGTTATATTTATCCCTTGTTATACTTTTTTGGAATTTTTGACCAAAGTAAGCCATTTTTTAAAGCAATTCACCAAAATAATACGTTTTTTTAAAATTTTACAAAACTAGTATAAACGTATTTCACAGTAACGTTTTAGGATATATTTTATTTTTAAATAATGCCCCTCTGTCTTTCATCACGGATTGTTTAGAGATCTTAGATGGTGCAATGGTGCCATCTGTCATGTTAATTCTCGGAGGAATACTAGCTGAAGGGCCTAATGATTCCAAACTTGATCTTAGGACTATGATTGGAATATCAATATCAAGGTTTTCGAGCTTCCTCTGTTGGGAATCAGAGTTGTTATGTGCAGGTCCAAAAGTGCAGGTCATATACAATGCTAGTTTTCCAAATGTAGAATAAAGTCAATTCCTTGTACTAAAACACCTCCAGCTTATACAAAATGAAGATGGGTACATGAATATTGGCTTCTCTTACCGTAGAAACTAAATATTCTTTAAAAAACTGAGAAAATAGAAAAACCGATAAAATCAAAAGAACCAATTTTATATTGATTTGATTTAGCTTATAGATTTAATAAATCGACATAATTGATTTGGTTTTTTTTAATAAAGAACCAACCCAACCTATGTACACCCGTACCTATGACATCTGCTGAAACTCAGGATTTCAAAGATTGTCTTGATTCTCTGCAACATACTCCCCTAAGGTTTAAAGTATATTTCTACTCTTTTTGTAACAAGCAGGAGTTGGGTCATAGGGTATACTCAAGGATAGAATGGGCTGTGGGGAATTATCAATGGATGCACGACTATGAGAATGTTGAGGATGATTATTTGCCCCCGGTGTGTCTAATCATACCAGTATTGATTTATTGAACACCAGTTGTGATTACTAGGCTCAAAACATTGAAAAGTAACCTAAAGGATCTCAATACTCATCTGGCTTCCTATGCTAGGCATCTGCAACAAACCAGATAGAAGCTAGAGGTTATGTTGGACATATTGGCTACTAGTCCTCTAAACCAGCTTTTGATAGAAGAGGTACATGACCTGCACAAGTAGAGCTTAGTAGAAGAGCAAACACTAGGACAAAAATCTAGAGTTACCTAGATTGCCTGTGTGATTCAAATTCTAAATATTTTCATGCTCAGTGTAGGATTATAGCTAATAGAAATGCTATCACATTTGTCTATTGTTGGGCTCCGCAGTAGATAAAGTTCCATGCCCAAACTCAGTGGTGATCAAGAGAGGTCCTTGCTTATCTACTCAACAGAAAACTACTCTTATTTATCTATTGAGTTGATGCAAGGGGCCTTTCAAAAAATCTTTGCAACAATGTTATGGAAACATAAGATCATCTTTTCTTTGATTGTCTTATCACAAGATGATGAAATGGATGGGCCTTTATGAGACCTATTGGGTCATCAGCTACGTAAAAAAAAAAAAAAAGCAAGAAAAGGTGTTATCATATGTTTGTGTTTTTGACATGGTGATCATTGTCATTTGGAGAGAAAGAAATATGATCAGGTTCCAAGGAAGTAAGTATCAAGTTGACAGAATTTGTAAAGAGATAGTTGTACATGTCCATGTCAGAGGCAGGAATCAAAAGAAATGGTCTATACAGTTTCAGCAGTTAGCTTCCATGCCATGAAATTTTATTTTTTTGTGATCTCCTTCCAGTAGTTGTCTTGTTACTCTACTGACTGTATTTTTTTTTTCAGATTGTTGTTCTTGCTTAGTTTGTATTCTATTTTGGAGTCTTGTTATGAGTAGTGACTCCTTAGGCATGTTGGCGTGAGTCCTACTCCAGATAGTTTGTTTATTTTGAGAAACAATTGGTCAGCAATGTCTAGTTCTGCAACTATTACATTTAAAAATAAAATTCTTTATTTACCAAAAAATTATTTAAAAAATATGATATAGGCAAAATAGATGAATACCATAAGATATCCAAAACTTACAAATTAAAGTTTGGAGGTTATGGCCACAAAAAATTATGGGAGTTATGAAAATTATTAAAAGTAAAAATTAAAGAGGTGTAAGTCATGGGTAATTACTCATTTTAAATAAATTAAATAATAAAGAGAAAAATATTTAAAATATTTTTCTATTTTATAATTAGAAGAAGGTAAAAAAAAAAGAGAGAGAATAAATAAATAAATTTACTAAGCATAGAAATTAGAGAGGTGCGGATTATGAATCATTAATTGGCATGTGAAGAGTCTTTGTTGTAAATGTTCCTTCATTAATAAAATATATATTTATAATAAATTAAATTATTCACTTTTATAATAAAACAATTAATTTAAATAACAAAAACACCAAAAAAGGAAAAAAAAAATGCAAATGGAGGTTATAGAGAGATGTCACATCACCTTGTTTATATTTCTCTTTTATTATATATATAGATTTTGGCGAGAAAACTTACCCATTTTAGCTCATATTTAAGTTTGTTTCCGGTTAGCCTTCACCAACTTTATCAAGTGGTCATTCAAATTTACAGAATTTTAAATAGTACAAGTATGTCATAGGTTGCCATAATAGTTTGAGTTGGCAGAATCCATCTAGTTAAGAAGCAAACACGGACACTTTATAACATACCTAAAAGTTTGAGACAATAAGAAGTAAAATTATAAAATTAGTCCTAAGTGAAGGCCTTTATATGTCAAAGGTTAAAATTATTATAATTTATTAATATTTGTCGAGCTATTGATTAATTCGTTAAAAATCCTCAAATTATTATAGAACTAATAATCCGATAAAAGAAATCTTAAACTATTATCGAAATGTTAAACCAATAAGGCCGTTACTAATGAACCAATAACATTTTTTGATTTGGTCTTGAACCATCCTACCTTTTTTCTAAAAGAGTAAATTTTAGGAATAGCAAAGATAAAAATCATCTTAGCATTTTATAGCTACAGCTTTGCTATTTGCACTCCATAGCCAAATTATGTTTGCTATGTAGCATCTCATTTGTATAAAATTGCAGCAATTGTATAAAAATTATGGGGATTTTGTATGAAAAGTGTGTTTGTATATGTATATGTTCTCTGTGTTAGGTTAGAGTGGTGAGCGAAATTAGGAGAGAGAGGAGAGAGGTGAGCGAGAGTGGAGAGAGGTGAGTTTAATATGTATATCGGTTAGATAATTGTATATATGTAACTGCTATATATATGTATCAATGATTGTATTTGTATATCTGCATAAAATTTGAATTCGTATACAATTGAATCGAGTTAAAACATTTGTATTTGTATATCAAATCTCTCTCGCGCTTTATATAAACACAAATTATACATTGTATTTTATATAATTTGTGTTTGAATAAAGCGAGAGAGAGAAAGGCAAAAGAGAACTGGGCAAGGGACAATTTGTATTTGTATAATTATAAGTGTATATGACGGATAAATATGTATTTATATTTGTATATACAGTCTCTTTCGCTTTATACAAACACAAACACAATTTATACATTTGTGTTTGTATAAAGTAAGAGAGACGAGGGAGAGTGGCAAGCGAGATTCAGTGAGAGGGGAGAGAAGCGAATGGCAAGAAAGTTTGCTGCGAATTAGAATTAAATGAAACTGTTGTTATAACATTTATTATGAATTAATAGTTTGCTATAATGCACAATTTTAAAAAACAAAAGATTGGCCAAATGGCCCTTTTATAAATCATAAAAGTTGTACAAAAAAGACCAAAACAGGCCCCTAACTAAAGGTAATAAACGTCCAAAATTGAGCCCAAATGGCCCAACCCAGATCACAACAAAATCAAGAAAAAAAACAACAAAAGGAAAGTGGGAAGCTTCTGGACCAAATTAGAAATCTCACAATTCTTCATCTTCACCTCAGTCGAAGTTTGTTGGAGGCGGTGGTGAAACTTCGACGCCGATTAGATTGAGTTTTGGACATCTGAAGAGCTTCAAGTTATCACAATAATGGTGCTGCAGAGTACATCATTTCCAATCACTAAGAAAGGAGTTGATCTGTTCTTCTATACAATGGCATTCATCAGGTAAACTCCCCAATCTCATTTTTAAGTCTATCCTTTAATGAATTGAATCCGCAAAGAAGACATCTAAGAAGTAGATCTATGATCGGAGCTAAATCAATGTTCTTTGAAAATCTTCATTTCTAGGCCCTTAATCCACCGCATGTTCAATCGATCAATACTCTTTAAGAATTGTCACTTGTAGCTAAACCGATTGATTTAGCTTCAACGAGGTAACTGGCATCTCCATTAGGACTTATAAAGATTACTATCATTTAAACAATTAATACATCTTCATTTATGGCGACCGAGGTCAAGATTGGACCAATCGACCATTTTTTAGTCTTCAAATCACGGAGATGAATCACCTGCTTTTGTTATAATCAATTACGAGCTGAAACAGTCTAGGTAATTTACAATTTCATTACCTAATCTTCAATGGATTGAATCCCACAACGGAATTAATACCTCCAAAAAAAGACTAGATATATCAATTGTTTATTACTTCTGAAATTGTTTTGAGCTAAAGAACTGAATTAACCATCCTCAATTTAGGTGAAAAATTATTTGATCTCTTTAAGCCCTAATTTAGTACTCTTTGAACACCTATATGCTCTCACCAGGTGCAAGTACTGTCAACCAAATGAAATTGCTTCTAGCTTAAAATGAAACTCAAATAAGCTCACCGAAATTCTTTTTTGTATCTCAGACACATAATTTGTCAAGTTGTTCTTACTTTTGTACACTCTAATCTCGACCTATTTATTGTGTTGGTATGTTAAAATATTTAGATTGGTGTGCTACTTATATTAAGTACCATAATTCCTCTTCCTGCCCTTGTTCTACATTAAATTGATATGTACTTGCAAAACTAAAAATCAGATTAGCAAAAACACCAACAAGAGTATTTTTCTCCCTTAAGGAGGGAATGTTGTACTCTCATTGTGATTAGATTGTTGATTCTGTGAATGGAGTTGACTTTCATGGTCACACTCCAAGGAATCTCTCAGACTCCATTAATAATGTTAATCATAGCCAATGAATTTGATTCAATGATAACTTTTGTGAACTACTTTTCTAGGCAATATTGCAGCCATTCACTTATAGCTCTAACCACCAAATTAGTAGAATAAAAAATCTTTAAACCATTAGTACCTACTAAAGACCCTTCATGATCTCTCAAATAAAAAGCAACAACACTTGGACCAAGATTACCTCTAGAAGTCCCATCAGTATTACATTTCAATCACCCATTAGGAGGTGGTACCCACCTTACAATTTTAGATTGATACACACATGTGTAATTTTCCAACATGGTTGTCATTTGTGGCCGAGTATTAGGACAAGTTATGCGAAACTTTAACCTAATAAATTTGAAAATGGCAGTTAGGTCCTCTCTCTAATCCTATATAAGATACTTTTGTCTTCTCTTGTGGTCATATTAAGAGAGTGATAGACAACTGTGTGATAGCTATCCCATTGACGCCATCATTTTGAGAAAGGATATTAGAAAGGAAGGTCTATTATGTTCTATAATTCGTTATAATTCAAACAAGCACGTCATTCAATACATCTAATTTTATCTATTTTGTAACTAATCATGTTCATCTAGCGAATTATTATGTTAAAGAATCTAGCATGGCAAACAATGATGAGTAATTCAAAATCAATGTTTGGTTATTGGTTGAATAGTAGAGTGTATAGTTCTTTCTTGTGCTAAATTTGATTTATACATTTGTGTTGGTTGATTGGTTGGAGGAAATTTGAATAAAGTAATACACATATACTACAACTAGGCATATACAAGACCAAACTAAAATATCAAGCTTCCAAAATTGAAGAAGTATAGTACCCTTAAAATTTTCTCCAACCAAACAACTACAGTCGAGTTTTCAACCAATAACCAAGCACTGATTTTGATCAATTCCTTATCATGCTAACATAATAATTTCCTAGACAAGCATTATAAGTTACAAAAATGATAAAATTAGTAATACTGAATGACATACTTGTCTGAATTATAACGAATTATAGAACAAATTAGACCTTCCTTACTAGTATCCTTTCTCAAGGTGATGACGTCAATGGAATAGCTATCACATACTTTTCTATCACTCTCTTGATATGACCATCAGAGAAGACAAAAAGATCTTATATAGGATTAGAGAGGGGACCTAGCTATAAATAGTGAAATTCTAGTGACCCTTTTTGTTATGATACTTATTAGGTTAAGCCTACCAAACACATAAAGTCATGACTCAATATCAATTATGACACTTTAAATGGGGTTTATGGACAAACATACAACCTATAATAATTAAAATATTTTAAATAATGAAGCCCATTTTTCAATATTCTCTCACTTGGGCTATGTTAGTAAAAAAAAACTATATTTTCGAAAACAAAAAAAAATTTAACTTTCTTGAAAATAAATTTTTCCGGATTGATGAAAGAATTGTGGTCACATTTTATGAAAATAATCCATAAACATTAAGGGGCCTGTTATAATTCCTCACATTCCATGTGCACAACTTCATATGGAAATAGGGGTATATGGTGGGATTTAAGTGTTATTTTTCTTTGATTACATTGTTCAGATTCGTGTATGCTTACACCATGGGGTAGGACGGTTCAGGACAAAATTTTAAAAATGTTATTGATTTATTGATAATAGGGTTATTGGTTTAACATTTCGATAATATTTTAAATTTTTCTTTATCGAATTATCAGTTCTATGATAATTTGAGTTTTTTTTAACGAACTAATCTATAACCCCATAGAAATTTAAATAAAATCATGGTCTCTTAAATAAAAGGCGCTCACATTAAGCTTCTCCAGAAGCTCCTCTTTAGAAGATGGGGGGCTGCTGAAGCAGCTCTTTCCCAACTTCAAGAAGTCTTTTGTTGCATTCCTCCTCAGAAACAGAAGCACGATCCACGGAAACCATTTCCTTTTTTACACAGCACAAAAAGAACAAGAAGAGTACCAGAATGTTGAAACCAAGTTTTATGTCTCTTAAAGTAAAAAGAAATCACCAGAGAGCAAAGGGAAAAATGAAAGTGCAGAAAGACCTAAAAGGTAACGCCAGATACTAATTTACAAAGAACAAGTAAGAGAGACAAAGAGAAAAGGAGGGGTTATATGAAAATGGAGTGCATACACATCAGGCAGCGCACATCTATCAATGAGTGAGTAGGACTTTTTTGTTCCGAAGATCTTTAATTCACGCAGTTAAGACAACCTCAGTCCTAATTAAAGAACTTAGGAACAAAGAGGTCCTACTCACTCATTGATAGATGTGCGTTGCCGTATGTGCTCCATTTTTCATATAACCCCTCTTTTTCTCTCTATCTTTCTGACTTGTTTTTTGTAAATTAGTATCTGGCATTACCTTTTAGGTCTTTCTGCACTTCCATTTTTCCCTTTGCTCTCTGGTGATTTTTTTGGGTTTTTGAGACTTACAACCTGGTTTCAAAATTGTGGTGCTCTTCTTGTTCTTTGTCTGTTGTGAAAGATGGAAATGTTTCCCTGGCTCGTGCTTCTGTTTTTGAGAAGGAATGCAATAAAAGACTTCTTGAAGCTGGGAAAGAACTGCTTCAATAGCCCCCCATCTTCTAAAGAGGAGCTTCCGGAGAAACTTGATGTGAGAGCCTTTTCTTTTTCTTTCCTTAATATCATAAGCTTTGTATAAGCAATTGGAATAAACCACTACAGTGCAATTCATGTATTAAGTCACATTTCATAACTCTATCATGCGTAGGAAGTAAATTTAAAAATCCTTAAACATGTAAGTTGTCAACGGGGATCTTAGCCCCTTTTTCGAAGCCGTATGAGGTTGAAGTCTCACGTACAATTCTTTGAGAAGGAAGTGGCTATCCACTAGAACTTCGACCAAGCACCACCGAATATTTCCAGTTTAAGGCCACCCTAGACAATGTTGCTACAAAGAAAACTAATCAAAACATCCATCTAGCAATACTCATGTTCCAAATAGATCTAAGTAGACAACTTCTGCTTTAGATGATGTCCGCAAAAAAATTGATACTTCGGTTAATATTTTTAATCTTGTGTCAAAAGATTCATGATCTATAAACCATTGGTCGATTAGCATTCTTACCAACACAAGAGACTTGGCTAATAAAAGCTTTATATGTTGCATCTCAGGCATTGTTCCTCCAAAGCATTTTAGCTTAACTTCTCTGAGGTGATTAAATGTCACGTCTGAGAAAGTTCAAGTTCAAGACATTCCAAAATACGATCATCCTCTTCATCTTCAAGATCATTACAATAAATCTAAGAAAGATAACAATAAGTCAACTCTCATATTATTGAGGGTAAAAAATATTGTGAAAATAGTCAAAACACTAAGAACTTGAATTTCAAGATACTCTAAATATAGGAAGCTTATTATCGAGCTTATATGATTCAATCAACATAATATAAGGTAGGTTAAATCTCTTGACACTATTAAGATCAAAAGGAAGTTTTGTGGGTACTTCATATCCTTCTTTAGCATAGAACTATGAAACAATGACCAAAATTTAAGATTAAGTCACCATAAATGAAATTCCATCTGTTGAAGTGCATAATAATGAAGTCATGAAGTAATATTTACCATGAAATTAGAGAAGTCAAAGATGAGGTGCTCGAGACCAAGACAAAACTCAAAAACCTTTGCGAAGTCATGATCCTCCATCTCCATATAGTGACCTTCAAGAGATAGTTTTACTAAACGAGGGGCATTCTTTAGGCAGATTTAACTAATATTGCATGTGAAATCAAGCATTCTCAATGTGGGGACATTAATTTCAATTGTGTCTAAATTTTCTAAGAGAACCAACACCAATTGCTCAAGCAATGGGCAATGAGATATTAAACTTTCTAGCAATTGATCAGAAGAAATTATGACTTCACATAGTTTTAGGCTAATTAGCCTATTAAAGTTTCAAGGTTATGGACATGAAAAATTATGGGAGTTATGAAAATTATTAAAAGTAAAAATTAAAGAAGTGTAAGTCATGGGTAATTACTCCTTTTAAATAAATTAAATAATAAAGAGAAAAATATCTACAATATTTTTCATTTTATAATTAGAAGAAGGTAAAAATAAGAGAGAATAAATAAATAAATTTATTAAGAATAGAAATTAGAAAGGTGCGGGTTATGAATCATTAATTGGCATATGAAGAGTCTTTGTTGTAAAAGTTCCTTCATTAATAAAATATATATTTGTAATAAATTAAATAATTCACTTTTACAATAAAATAATTAATTTAAATTTTTTTAAAAAGGCCAAAAAAGGAGAAAAAAGATAAATGCAAATGGAGGTCATAGAGATGTGTCACATCACCTTGTCTATGTTTCTCTTTTATTATATATATAGATACAGATTTTGGGGAAAAAACTTACCCATTTTAGCTCATGTTTAAGTTTGTTTCCGGTTAGCCATCACCAACTTTATCAAGTGGTCATGCAAACTTATAGAATTTTAAATAGTACAAGTATGTAATAGGTTGCCATAATAGTTTTAGTTAGCAGAATGCATCTAGTTAAGAAGCAAACACTGACACTTTATAGCATAACTAAAAGTTTGAGACAGTAAGAAGTAAAGATATAAAATTAGTCCGAAGTGAAGGCCTTTATACGTCAAAGGTTAAAATTATAATAATTTATTAATATTTGTCGAGTTATCGATTAATTCGTTAAAAATCCTCAAATTATGATAGAACTAATAATCTGATAAAAGAATCTTAAACTATTATCGAAATATTAAATTAATAACACTGTTATTACTGAACCAATAACATTTTTTTTATTTGGTCTTGAAACATCCTAACTCTTTTTTAAAAAACTAAAAATTGGCCAAATGGCCCATATATAAATCATAAAAGTGGTACAAAAACGACTAAAACAGGCCCCTAACTAAAGGTAAGTAAACGTCCAAAATTGAGTCCAAATGGCCCAATCCGGATCACAACAAAATCAGAAAAACAAAATCAACAAAAGGAAAGTGAGAAGCTTCTGGACCAAATTAGAAATCTCATAATTCCTCATCTTCACCTCAGTCGAAGTTTGTTGGAGGCAGTGGTGAAACTTCGAGGCCGATTAGATCGATTTTCGGACATCTGAAGAGCTTCAAGTTATAACAATAATAGTGACGCAGAGGACATCATTTCCAATCACTAACAAAGGAGCTGATTTGTTCTTCTATACAATGACATTCATCAGGTATACTGTCTAATCTCATTTTTAAGTCTATCCTTTAATGAATTGAATCCGCAAAGAAGACATCTAAGAAGTAGATCTATGATCGGAGCTAAATCAATGTTCTTTGAAAATCTTCATTTCTAGGCCCTTAATCCACCGCATGTTCAATCGATCAATACTCTTTAAGAATTGTCACTTGTAGCTAAACCGATTGATTTAGCTTCAACGAGGTAACTGGCATCTCCATTAGGACTTATAAAGATTACTATCATTTAAACAATTAATACATCTTCATTTATGGAGACCGAGGTCAAGATTGGACCAATCGACCATTTTTTAGTCTTCAAATCACGGAGATGAATCACCTGCTTTTGTTATAATCAATTACGAGCTGAAACAGTCTAGGTAATTTACAATTTCATTACCTAATCTTCAATGGATTGAATCCCACAACGGAATTAATACCTCCAAAAAAAGACTAGATATATCAATTGTTTATTACTTTTGAAATTGTTTTGAGCTAAAGAACTGAATTAACCACCCTCAATTTAGGTGAAAAATTATTTGATCTCTTTAAGCCCTAATTTAGTACTCTTTGAACACCTATATGCTCTCACCAGGTGCAAGTACTGTCAACCAAATGAAATTGCTTCTAGCTTAAAATGAAACTCAAATAAACTCACCAAAATCCTCTTTTGTATCTCAGATATTTAAATTGTCAAGTTGTTCTTATTCTTGTACACTCTAATCTCGACCTATTTGATGTGCTTGTATGTTGAAATCATAAGATTGGTGTGCTGCTTTTATCAAGTACCATAATTCTTCTTCTTGCACTGGGAACTTCTTGTTCTGCATTAAATTGAGATGTACTTGCAAAACTAAAAATCAGATTAGCCAAAAAGTCAGCAAGAGTATTTCCCTCCCTTAAGGAGTGTTGTACTCTCATTGTGATTAGATTGTTAATTCTATCAATGGAGTTGACTTTCATGGTCACACTCCAAGCAATCTCCCAGACTCCATGAATAATGTTAACCATAGCCAATGAATATGATTTAATGATAACTTTTCTGAATTGCTTTTCTAGGCAATATTGCAACCCTTCACTTATAGCTCTAACCACCAAATTAGTATAATCAGAAATCTTTAAACCTTTAGTACCTACTAAAGACCCTTTATGATCTCTGAAACAAAAAGCAACAACTCTTAGGTCAGGATTACCTCTAGAACCCCCATCAGTACATTTCAACCACCTATTAGGAGGTGGTACCCACCTTACGATTTTAGATTGATACACAGGTGTGTAATTTTCCAACATGATTACCATTTGTGGCCATGTATTAGGAAAAGTTATGTGAAGCTTTAACCCAATAAACTTTAAAATGGTAGAGTTAATATCCCACATCACCTAGAAGCTACAGGAACTTTATGCTTCCAGATCCTCCAACCAAAAAAAAATGAAATTTTGAAAGGTAAACCTTGCACCCAAATCTTCTTGTAATCTTCTGAAATAATTGAGTCGTGACTATATGTGCTTGGTGGGTCTAGTGAGGTGGTCGGAGTAGGCTTAACCTAATAAGTTCCACAACGGAAGGGGACACTAGATTTCACTACTTACAACTAGGTCCCCTCTCTAGTCCTATATAAGATACTTTTATCTTCTCTTGTGGTCATATTAAGAGAGTGATAGACAATTGTGTGATAGTTATCCCATTGACACCATCATTTTGAGAAAGGATACTAGAAAGGAAGGTCTACTCTGTTCTATAATTCGTCATAATTCAAACAAGTACGTCATTCAATACAACTAATTTTATCTATTTTGTAATTTATCACGTTCGTCTAGCGAATTATTATGTTAAAGTATCTAGCATGGTAAACAATGATAAGTAATTCAAAATCAGTGTTTGGTTATAGGTTGAATAGTAGAGTGTATAGTTGTTTCTGGTGCTAAATTTGATTTATATATTTGTGTTAGTTGATTGCTTGAAGGAAATTTGAATAAAGTAATACACATGCACTACAACTAGGCATATACAAGACCAAACTAAAATTTCAAGCTTCCAAAATTGAAGAAGTATAGTACCCTTCAAACTTCCTCCAACCAATCAACCAACACAAACGTGTAAAATAAATTTAGCACCAAAAACAACTACAGTCGAGTTTTCAACCAATAACCAAGCACTGATTTTGAATTACTTATCTTGCTAGATTCTTAACATAATAATTTCCTAGACAAACATGATAAGTTACAAAAATGATAAAAATTAGTTGTACTGAATGACATACTTGTCTGAATTATAACGAATTATAGAATAAATTAGACCTTCCTCACTAGTATCCTTTCTCAAGATGATGGCGTCAATGGAATAGTTATCACATACTTGTCTATCACTCTCCTGATATGACCATAAGAGAAGTCAAAAGAATCTTATATAGGATTAGAGAGGGGACCTAGCTATAAATAGTGAAATTCTAGTAACCCTTTTTGTTATGGGACTTAATAGGTTAAGCCTACCAAACACATAAAATCATGACTCAATATCAATTATCACACTGTAAATGGAGTTTATGAACAAGCAAACAACCTATAATAATTAAAATATTTTAAATAATGTAAGTCCATTTTTCAATATTCTCTCACTTGGGCTATATTAGTAAAAAAAACTTTATTTTCGAAAACAAAACTAATTTTAACTTTCTTTAAAATATTTTTTTTTGGATTGATGAAAGAATTGTGGTTAAATTTTTAGAAAATAATCCATAAACATTAATGGGCCTATTATAATTCCTCACATTCCCTGTGCACAACTTCATAAGAAATAGGGGTATATGGTGGGATTTAAGTGTTATTATTCTTTGATTACACTGTCCAAATTCGTATAGGCTTATACCATGGGATAGGACGGTTCAAGACAAAATTTTAAAAATGTTATTGATTTATTGATAATAGGGTTATTGGTTTAATATTTTGATAATAGTTAAAAAAAAATTTATCGAATTATCGGTTCTATGATAATTTGAGTTTTTTTTAACGTACTAATCTATTACCCCATAGAAATTTAAATAAAATCATGGTCTCTTAAATAAAAGGCGCTCACATTAAGTTTCTCCAGAAGCTCCTCTTTAGAAGATGGGGGGCTACTGAAGCAGCTCTTTCCCAACTTCAAGAAGTCTTTTGTTGCATTCCTCCTCAGAAACAGAAGCACGATCCAGGGAAACCATTTCCTTTTTTACACAGCACACAAAGAACAAGAAGAGCACCTGAATGTGGAAACCAAGTTTTATGTCTCTTAAAGACAAAAGAAATCACCAGAGAGCAAATGGAAAAATGGAAGTGCAGAAAGACCTAAAAGGTAACACCAGATACTAATTTACAAAGAACAAGTAAGAGAGACAAAGAGAAAAGGAGGGGTTATATGAAAATGGAGTGCATACACATCAGGCAGCGCACATCTATCAATGAGTGAGCAGGACTTTTTTGTTTCGAAGTTCTTTAATTCACGCAGTTAAGACAACCTCAGTCCTACTCACGGCATGCACTCACAGTGTGAGTAGGACTGAGGTTATCTTAACTGTGTGAATTAAACAACTTAGGCACAAAATAGTCCTACTCACTCATTGATAGATGTGCACTGCCTGTTGTGTATGCACTCCATTTTTCATAGAACTCCTCTTTTTCTCTCTGTCTCTCTTACTTGTTCTTTGTAAATTAGTATCTGGCGTTACCTTTTAGGTCTTTCTGCAGTTTCATTTTTCCCTTTGCTCTCTGGTGATTTCTTTTGGGTTTTTGAGACTTACAACCTGGTTTCAAAATTGTGGTGCTCTTCTTGTTCTTTGTCTGCGGTGAAAAAAGGAAATGATTTCCATGGCTCGTGCTTCTTTTTCTGAGAAGGAATGCAATAAAAGACTTCTTGAAGTTGGGAAAGAGCTACTTCAGCAGGCCCATCTTCTAAAGATGAGCTTCTGGAGAAACTTGATGTGAGAGTCTTTTCTTTTTCTTTCCTCAATGTCATAAGCCTTGTATAAACAATTGAAATGAACCACCATAGTGCAATTCATGTATTAAGTCACATTCCATAGCTCTTTCATGTGTAGGAAGTAAATGTAAAAATCCTTAAACATGTAAGTTGTCAACAGGGATCTAAGCCCCTTTTTTGAAGCCGTATGAGGTTGAAGTCTCACATACAATTTTTTGAGAAGGAAGTGACTACCTACTAGAACTTTGACCAAGCACCACCAATCAATTCCACTTTGGGGCCACCCTAGACAATGTTGTTACAAAGTAAACTAATCAAAACATCCATCTAGCAATACTCATGTTCCAAATAGATCTAGGTAGACAACTTCTGCTTTAGATGATGTCCGCATAAAAATTTGATACCTCGGTTAATATTTTTAATCTTGTGTCAAGAGATTCATGATCTAGAAACCATCGATCGATTAGCATTCTCACCAACATAGGAGACTTGGCTAATAAAATCTTGATAAGTTGCATCTCAGGCGTTATTCCTCCAAAGCATTTTAGCTTAACTTCTCTAAGGTGATTAAATGTCCCGTTTGAGAAACGTTCAAGTTCAAGACATTCCAAAATACGATCATCCTCTTCATCTTCATGATTTTCACAGTAAATCTGAGAAAGATAACAATAAGTCAACTCTCATATTATTGAGAGTAAAAAAATTTATAAAAATAGTCAAAACACTAAGAACTTGAATTTCGAGATACTCTAAATATGGGAAGCTTCTTATCAAGCAGAAAGCATATGATAGCTTATATGATTCAATGAGCATAATATAAGGTAGGTTAAATCTCTTGACACTATTAAGATCAAAAGGAAATCTTGTTGGTACTTCATATCCTTCTTCAACATAGAACTACGAAAAAATTACCAAAATTCAAGATTAAGTCACCATAAAAGAAATTCCATGTGTTGAAATGCATAATAATGAAGTCATGAAGCAACATTCACCTCGAAATTAGAGAAGTCAAAGATGAGGTGCTCGAGACCAAGACAAAACTCAAAAACCTTTGCGAAGTCATGATCCTCCATCTCCATATAGTGACCTTCAAGAGATAGTTTTACTAAACGAGGGGCATTCTTTAGGCAGATAGAACTTATATTGCCTGTGAAATCAAGCGTTCTCAAGGTGGGGACATTAATTTCAATTATGTCTAACTTTTCTAAGAGATCCAACACCAATTGCTCAAGCAATGGGAAATGAGATATTAAACTTTTGAGCAATTGATCAGAAGAAATTATGACTTCACATAGTTCTAGGATAATTAGCCTATTAAATCTTTGAAATGATGATGAATGATGTATTGAGCAATTATGAAGACTTAGATGCCTCAACAGTGAACATGTGAAAAGTGAAAAAGGCAATTTGTTTGGGTTATTGAATGAAAAGTGAAGAACAAGATGTTGAATGTCATTCCTAGAGAGGAAATTTATGAAATTTTCAATCTCAGGAGAAATTCTCATATTAGCAATGTCGAGGGTAAACTTAGTAATGGGTCCTTCATGAAGAGTCAACAACTAGCAAATAATCTTTTTAAATTTAACTGTTGGGTATAGTAAATCATTCTTTGTTATCCAATGAGATTTATCAAGCGTCAACTCTGTATGTCTACACTAGTTATACCTCCATTTCTTCGATAAGATGCTTGTTCTTGCAGTATCTTTACAAGGCAAACACATCAAAATGACATCAATTACATTATCCGAAAGGTTGCTGATGACGTCTAGGAGTAAACTTAGACAACATTTTCTTTCATTAGGAGACATCATATAGCAACAATCACCAAGAACCTGTAGAAAATAAACAATAATACGATGTAAGCAATCTCCAAATTATCTATGGATGGAACTGCTAATCACATTATCAGATTAACGTAAGAACGAATGGAACACATATATACAATCATAATTACCTAGAACCTATAGTAAAAATAAACAATACTAATATACAATAACAACATATTTAGTATAATACAACTTGGGGTTTGGATAGATGTATACAAATCTTATCTTTACCTTGGAGGTAGAGAGATTATTTTTGACAGACCCTCAGCTCAAGGAAGAAAAAAATAGTTCAAAGCAGTATAAAGAAAGAAATAATGAAAATAAAAAGTACTATAGACAACCTGACAAATCATCTTAAACAGTAATCGTTAGTCGTAAATAAGTAATCACAAAAACTATCTGGACAACAGTTTGTGTATTTCGTGCAGATTCTTCAAAATAAACCAAATATTAGAAGAAGGAAAAAACATACACTTGATAAAATTTGCTCTTTAATATCCATTACTTGGATTCTTATAGCAAGAACACCTTCCATTCAAAGTTAGCCTCAATAGACCAGAATCACGTAAATTGGGTGTGTTTTGTATGAAGGAAAATATTATGTTCTCTAATTTTTTCACGTTTGGCTGATCAAAATATTTTGGAATATATTTCCGTTTGAAAATAAGTTCGTTAAAAATAAAGAAAATATCTTTCCTAGCAAAAGTAGGAAAAACAAGTTTCATAAGTAACATTTCGAGCTCATTGTCTCTGCTACACCTTTAAATGCCCCCAAGCCCTACACCCCAAACCCGTGTTATCTACTCCATCCCACCTATATAATGCTCTTGGGATAACTTTTTTTGTTTATTTATCAAATAATAGAAAATAATTAAGCAAAACAATACTCATGACCTTCGAATCATAGCACCGAGGATCGTTCTCAACTCCAATCCGATTAAGGTGTTGGCATGGTCTAATAGTTGTCTGATAGACTCTTCAAATTTTTTAAGGGGTATTTGACTACGAAAATTATGAGTATATGCAAAAAAATAATTTTTATTTTCAAAGTGAAAAATTGATATGTAAAAATTGAAGTTGTATTTGATGATGCATACAAATTGGAGTTGTTTTTTAATTTTTGTGAGTAATTTATAATGAAAAGGTGAAAATAATTTTTGATAATTTTTCAAATTTTGAAACTCAACTTGCTCTAGAATTTTATAACAAAGTGTTTTCCGAAGTTCAACTCTGAAAAAAATTAAAAAATTTCATGTCTAAAAAAAACCTAAAAAATAAGTTAAAAACCCATTTACATATTTTCCAATGAATTAAAAGGATTATTGAATCAGGTGTCACGTTCCAACACGGTATTATTGGATCGGGTGCCACGAGCCGGCACGATATATTTGGATCGAGTGCCACGAGCCGGAACGATATTATTGGATTGGGTGTCATGTTCTGACACGGTATTATTGGATCGGGTGTCACGTTCCGACACGATATTATTGGATCGGGTGTCACGTTCCGGAACGACAACATTAAAGGAAAACATATTAAATAAACTTAATGTACTCAATCTCAAAGAACCCATTTTCCAAAAGAGCGTGGTGTGGAGGCATGAGTCCTCATGTGTGTTCTTGATTTTATATTATTACTTTATGCATATTAGTTCTATTTTGAGTTGGCCGATGATATCTACTCAGTACATGTTGCCTTGTACTGATCCCTATTTGTATTTTGATAAAGGTAATCATTGTAACTCAGTAAAGGCAAAGTTAATTATGTAGGTCACCATAAACTTGTCAATTTAATACTTTGAATAGATTCTTCACTAAAACAAAATGCAAAGAAAATTATATATTTTTTTTTATTATATCTTTTATATTTCTAAAAAAGCTACACAATATTATTAAGCATACAAAGTGGAAAAAAGTAACTTAATTCATTATAACTAAATCTCATCCGAATATCAATTAATTATATAGCATAGAACATCAAGTTTCGTACTTTCATTAAGAAGAAGATAAAAATTGGACCTTTAAGCATGTTGAAAATAATCACATGTTATACAAATTTTGCTCTAAATTTAATGGTATAAAAATTCTCAACCTATTTCATAATATAATGTCAAAATTAAATACAAATGAATTTAAGCAACTTTATAACATTGGATTCACATCTTATATAATTATATAATCAAACCATACAATAAAGATAATGTTATCTTTTGTGAAAATTAATTCACGAGAAGAAAAGACCACAATCAGAACCACGAAAGCAAATCTCGAACTCAGCTTTTATCATATTGTGTTTTCTTTTCTTTTTCTTTTTAGGTTTGTGTTGGCGTGTGTTGCCTGTAGTGTAGGATGTATTTTGGTATTGCTGATTGTGTATGTGCAGGTGGGTGTATTTTTTGGTATGTCTCGTTTTTGTTTTTTTTTTCTTTTTCCCTTTCTCCTCTTTCTGTACGTATTTTTTTTCTTTTCTGTGTATAGGTTCTGGGTACTCCTATGTGTATTGTGTGCAGGGTGGATATTAGGGGTATAGGAATTAGGATAGTGGAGGAAAATGGGGGTAGTGAGGTGAGGGGATAAGGGTAGTTTAGGATAATGGGTTGGTTGGGGTAGTTTTGATTAACTATTTTTTAAAATTATATATATAAAAATAATAATAATAATTTTTTAGCTAACTATTTAAATGAATAAAAATATAAGAAATGTTAAATGGCTAATCTAAAAATATAATTAAGAAACATTAACTTATTTACTAAACCTATATTAAAATAAAACATATATTTTTTTTATAGATTTTCTTTTCTTTGAAGAATTTGAAAAATAAAACTTAGCCTAAAATGTGACTCTAGTTTTTGTGGTTTTTCAATTTTTAAAAAAATGAACGTATTAAAATAAGATAAAAATAAAAATGTCTAATTTAGATCCAGAATAAACATTTAAATATTAAAAGCTGTAAAACTTTAGATTTTGGTCAAAAATTAGGTATTCACAGGATGCCCCTCTTTGCTTGGGAACATGAAGAGTTTTCTAGCAAAGAAGTGAACAATGTGCCTGATTTTTGGCTTACCATTTATTGAAAAATAGAAAATAAATAAAAGAAGTGAGTGTGACTGAGCCCTAGCTTTGGGCAGCCTACATATCTCGAGTTATAAGAGAATCAGGTCACGTGTAGCTCAAATGGGTATAGAGGTGGAGAAATGAGTTGGAGAGTCGAGGATGTCCCGTCGAGATTCTGATTCGCGGCTCCTGTTATTACATCAAAAATGTTAAAACTAAAAAGGCAGAATATAAAATCCTATCTACTCTACTTGTCTTGACTCACTTCCTTCAAGTTTTCCTTTGGATCTTTAGTTATCACCTCGCCTTTTTCTGGCGGGTACCTTAATCTCAAAATTTGATCTTGAAGTTAAGATTTGATCAAACTTGAACTTGAAATTTGGATTGAGTCATTGACCCCCCCCCCCCCCCCATATAATAGTTTGTAGAATATTGTTAAATGTTGTACTCTTGATTAGAATGTTGAGAATATGACTCTTGAGATGTTAGGCCGGTATCTGTCAAGCTGATTCAAACTATATGAAGATTAACATTCTGAAAAGAGTTAGGTTGAAACTTTATTCCTGAATTTGATATTCATGTTTTGATTGAAGAAACCTGCAAATCATCACAAACAAAAGAAATAAACAAAAATTTTGCCCCAGTTTTTACTGGAAAAATTTTGTGAGTTATTAGCAATTGTGAATTTCCAAAAATAAACTCAGACTAGGAAGTGTTTATCCTAGGAGAAAAATAAAAAATAAATGTCTCGGACTAGGAAGTGTTTATCCTAGGAGAAAATTAAAAGATAAAAGTCTCAGACTAGGAAGCGTTTATCCTAGGAGAAAAATAAAAGATAAAAGTCTCAGACTAGGAAGCATTTATCCTAGGAGAAAAATGAAAAATAAAATTCTCAGACTAGGAAGTGTTTATCCTAGGAGAAAATAAAAAATAAACTTAGGGGTTATCGTGCCCTAAATGCAACCAGGGGTTATTGTATCCTGTGAAGACATGAAAATAAAATAGGGGTTATCGTGCCCTAAATGCAACCAGGGGTTATTATGCCCTATGAAGACATGAAAAATAAAATAGGGGTTATCGTGCCCTAAATGCAACCATGGGTTATTGTGCTCTGTGAAGACATGAAAATAAAATTAGGGGTTATTGTGCTCTAAAATGAAACCAGGGGTTATTCTGCCCTATGAAGATATGAAAAGAAAATAGGGGTTATTGTGCCCTATAAAGAAGTGAAAACAAAGTAGGGGTTATTGTGCCCTACATGCAACCAGGGTTATTGTGTCCTGTGAAGACATGAAAATAAAATAGGGGTTATTGTGCCATATATGCAACCAGGGGTTATTGTGCCCTGTGTAGACATAAATATAAAGTAGGGGTTATTGTGCCCAACATGCAACTAGGGGTTATTGTGCCCTGTGAAGACATGAAAATAAAATAGGGGTTATTGTGCCCTGTGAAGACATATAAATAAAGTAGGGGTTATTGTGCCTTACATGCAACCAGGGGTTATTGTGCCCGGTGAAGAAATGGAAATAAAGTAGGGGTTATTGTGCCATGTGAAGACACGAAAATAAAATAGGGGTTATTGTGCCCTATATGCAACCAGGGGTTATTGTGCCCTGTGAAGAGAGGAAAATAAAATAGGGGTTATTTTGCCCTATATGCAACCAGGAGTTATTGTGCCCTACGAAGACATGAAACTAAAGTAAGGGTTATTTTGCCTTACATGCAACTAGGGGTTATTGTGCCCTGTGAAGATGTGAAAATGCAACCAGGGGTTATTGTGCCCTGTGAAGACATGAAAATAAAATAGGGGTTATTGTGCCCTAAATGCATCAGGGGTTATTGTGCCCTGTGAAAAATGAGAGTAGATTTTTTTTTATAAAATAAAAAAATGCCCTGTCTTTGAAAATAAGGAATTTTGAAATTCTCTTTCTTTTTGTGTTTTTATTTCGAAATGAATTTCTAGGAAAAAAACGACTTAATTAATTTTTCTAAACTGAGGAACTTTAAAACTCTTTTTGGATTATATATTTTTTATTATTTTTTGGTGAAATTTCTAAAGATAACTCTAATTTTGATCTTTTGAGGATATAAAATTTTATTCAGTGAGACCGAGCCCATTGTAAGACTGTCTACGTATCTTGGCATAACAAGAATCAGGTTAAACGTAGTTCATGAGCTCAAAGATTCTTCTCTTTTTATTTTTGACTTTTTCTTGTGAAAGTGTGTTTTTATTTTATTCATAAAAATATATTTTAAAAAATGTTTGAGGATAAAGAGAGGGAAATAAATTCATGGTTATGCATGTCTTAACTTTAGTTGGTACCAACAATTAGTATTATGCCTATGAATCACCTTAAACTATTTTCAAATAAATCTGGGGTCAACTTTGAAGTAATCCCTATATTTTCAAATGGTAACTCAAACATATTTAAGTATTGACAAGATTTGTTCATCTTGCATCAATTAAGGATTAAAAATTATTCATATCCTCATGTTTCAAGTGCCCTTACAACAAATAAGTCATACTTCACACACAATATAATAATTTAGGTCGTAGGACATTTTCGATTGAGATGCTATACCACTAATATGAGGACACCAAAAGTGAGATCAAATAGGACTTGTCATTGGCTTATAATGTAGGCTCAGGAAAAGGTAGGATATTAATTTGGGATAAAGTAACTATTTCCTCCTTAAGAATTGCACTATGCTCTCAAATGTTTTTTCATTTTCGCATTTGACCTTTGTTTTCTTGGAAGCTTCTCCTCATTTATTTTCTTCCTTTTCTTCTTCTCAATTTCCTTTCTTTTCGTTGAAGATTTTTTCACTTTTTTTTCTTTCTAGCTTTTCTCTGTCCATAAATTTTTTTTGGACTTTCACATATTTGACCTTTTCACTTTGTTACCCAACTTAGATCTTTGACACTCTGTAGATAATTGATAGTACACTCTAGGAGGTGGGACAAAGGGATAGTGCATTTATGCACTCAAAAGGATATATGTTAAGATGTGGTTATTTAAATAAAAAGGTTTCAAGCTTGAAATAGGAGTTTTATGGATAACATGTCATTCGATAGGCTTGAAAGGCACAATCGGATCAAAGAAAACCTATAATCCTTTCTCAAGTTAAATGTTGCTCAAAATTTTGCCTCAACCAACATTCGGGCCAAGTTCTAGATCAACAAAGTCATGTCATTGAAATTTATATCTAAAGCTCACCACAAAATGCACATGAAACAATGAGGTCGAATTTATTTTATACCCCGACTTTGAGCAAGTGAATTTCTCCAAGTGTCACATAAATATAATCAAGAGGTACCAAAAGAATCTACGGGTTACAACAAAGTTGATCCACTTGCAAAATAGTTTAACCCTTTTGTTTTTTTCTCATGCAAACTCCTAAATATGTTGGTACCAATCAAGTCAAGAATTATTTTTTTTTTAAAAAAACATCCTTTTAAAGAAATATAGTAGTCTAAACAATTCTTTTTTATATCCATTTTTTTAGATTTTAAAATAAGGAAAAGAAACATTTCTATTTGAACTTTGAATAAATATAAAAACCTTTTTTTTGCCCTAGTTTTTGTGATGAGGACTTTCTAGATTTTTCCTTGGTTGGACCGAACCTCGAAATAAGGTTGCCTATGTATCTTGTCAAAATAAGAATCAGGTCAAACATAGTTCAGGAGATCATAAACAAACTTCGTGTTCTTTTCTGTTGTAAAAAATAAATATTTCTTTTATTTTTCCGAACAATGCGTAAAAGTGTTCTCTTCTTTTTTAACATTTTTAATAAGGAATAGTTATTTTTTTGAATTAAGATCACTAAACCCAAGTAAGGTTGCCTACATATCTCATTGAGGTGAGAAACAGATGTGCGTAGTTCTTGAAGTTTGAAATATGAAGTAGAAGAGGAAAAAAAACTTCTTTTTTTTTTTAAAAAGAGTGAACAAACTTTTCTTTTTTAAAAGAGAATAAACAAATCTTTTTTAATTTTTTTTTGAACTTATATCACCGAATCCATGGAGGGATGCCTACGTATCTCATCGAGGTGAGAATAAGGTGTGCGTAGTTCGTAAAGTTTTTGTAAATATGTTTGATTCTTTGAAAAACTTCTTTTATTTCAAACATCTTATTGCAAATATGAAAGAACTAGACTATTTTAGATTGACCGAATAATAATAGATATTTAATAAAAATATTCAAATGAAGTCTTCTAAATAATGCAAAAAGTAGCACATAGTTATGAACATATTGGTCTCAAAAAAAAGTATTTGTTTTAGACTGACTAGACCCATGTGTCGAGCTCCATTAATTCAAACAAAATATGCATGATGCAGATAAAGTGGATCATATTAGGGATAATCAATGTTGAGGCTTGTTTTACTAAGTTTAACAACCTAGAGGATTAGATGTCTACACTGGCTGTAAAACAAGCGGACAACTCGAGTCGGGAAGGGACAACTTACTGGTAGCAGGGCTTTCCGACCTCACAATTAGTCCTTCCCATCCTAAGACATGTCTTACTACGGAATCCTTCCCAGGAGCGTTGCCGCATCTCTGGTATCTCATGGCTCGGGAGCGTAATCACATCTCCGAATAAAGTATCTCAGAAGACTCAGATTGGTACGCGAGAGAAGACAGTTATATACATTTCAAATAAAATCAAAGAAGTAAATAAGTAAGCAATTAGCATATTAGGCCAATAAATACAATATCCAAATAATCATAAATAAATAAAAGTCATACAAGTCAATATTTACAAGCTCGAATTCCGGTTATCCCCAGCAGAGTCACCATCTGTCACACCCCTATTTTTTTCCAAACGTGAGAAGTTTTGAAAAAGAAGTTTTTCCAATTAAAGTGACATTTTGAAAAGGGACTTTTTTATTTCACAAAGTCGCCACTTGGAATTAAGTTTTGGTGTTCCAAGTCACCTTATTTGAATCCCTAATCAAAAGGAAGTTGACTCTTTATTTTATTGGTCTGCGAACTAGAAATATAGGTAAGGAATTCTGTTGATTGAGGGGAAGGTGTTAGGCACCCCTCGAGTCCCGTGGTTCTAGCACAGCCGCTTTATTGACTTATATATGACTCGAATTAAATTTGAATATGTTATACTTATTAGCTAAAAAATAAAATGTCTATTCCCGCTTTCTTTGCTTTAATTTTAAACTGCTTAAAACTTTCTTGTTTTTATTAGTGTGTGGTGTATAGGTAGTAGTGCTTTCAAACCTTGCCACAAATTATTTATTTGTTTGTATTTCACGACTAATATTTGCTTAAAACTCGGCCTAATAATGTTACTAACGATTTAATTCAAAGAAATTAAATTAATTATTAAAATTATTTGAAAACCTAAATTTTTTGGTAAAAGGCAAAGGGTTATAAAATATTTTGATAAAGGTAATCATTGTAACTCAGTAAAGGAAAAGTTAATTATATAGGTCACCATAAACTTGTCAATTTAATACTTTGAAAAGATTCATCACTAAAACAAAAAGCAAAGAAAATTGTATATTTTATTTTTTTTACTTTATCTTTTATATTTCTAAAAAAAGGTACACAATATTACTAAGCATACAAAGTGGAAAAAAGTAACTTAATCTATTATAACTAAATCTCATCCAAACATCAATTAATTACATAGCGTAGAACATCAAGTTTCGTACTTTAATCAAGAACAAGAGAAAAATTGAACCTTTAAGCATGCTAAAAATAATCACAAGTTATACAAATTTTTCTCTAAATTTAATGATATAAAAATTCTCAACCTATTTCATAATATAATGTCAAAATTAAATACACATAAATTTAAGCAACTTTATAACATTGGATTCACATCGTATATAATTATAAAATCAAACCATACAATAAAGATAGTGTTACCTTTTGTGAAAATTAATTCACGAGAAGAAAAGACCACAATCAGAACCACGAACTCAGAACCACGAAAGAAAATCTCGAACTCAGCTTTTATCATATTGTGTTTTTCTTTTCTTTTTCTATTTTGGTTTATGTTGGCGTGTGTTGCCTGTAGTGTAGGATGTATTTTGGTATTGATGATTTTGTATGTGAAGGTGGGTGTATTTTTTGGTATGTCTCTTTTTTTGGTTTTTTTTTTTCTTTTTCCCTTTTTCCTCTTTCTGTACGTATTTTTTTTTTCTTTTCAGTGTATAGGTTCTGGGTCCTCCTATGTGTATTGTGTGCAGGTGGATATTAGGGGTATTGGAATTAGGATAGTGGAGGAAAATGGGGGTAGTGAGGTGAGAGGATAAGGGTAGTTTAGGATAATGGGTTGGTTGGGGTAGTTTTGATTAACTATTTTTTTAAAATTATATATATAAAAATAATAATAATAAAATTTTAGCTAACTATTTAAATCAATAAAAATATAAAAAATGTTAAATAGCTAATCTAAAAATATAATTAAGAAACATTAACTTATTTATTAAACCTATATTAAAATAAAACATATATATTTTTTATAGATTTTCTTTTCTTTGAAGAATTTTAAAAATAAAACTTAGCCTAAAATGCGACTCTATTTTTTGTGATTTTTCAATTTTTTTTAAAATGAACGTATTAAAGTAAGATAAAAATAAAAATGTCTAATTTAGATCCACAGTAAACATTTAAATATTAAAAGGTGTAAAACTTTAAGTTTTGGTCAAAAATCAGGTGTTCACAATATGTAACTATTATGTATATGTATTAATGATTGTGTTTGTATATCTGCATAAAATTTGAATTCGCATACAATTGAATCGAGTTAAAACATTTGTATTTGTATATCAAATCTCTCTCGCGCTTTATACAAACACAAATTATACATTGTATTTTGTATAATTTGTGTTTGAATACAGCGAGAGAGAGAGAAAGGCAAAAGAGAACTGGGCAGGGGACGATTTGTATTTGTATAATTATAAGTGTATAGGATAGATAAATATGTATTTGTATTTATATATACAGTCTCTCTCGCTTTATACAAACACAAACACAATTTATACATTTTTGTTTGTATAAAGTGAGAGATGCGAGGGAGAGTGGCAAGCGAGATTTAGGGAGAGGGGAGACAGGCGAATGGCAAGAGAGTTTGCTGCGAATTTGAATTAAATGAAATTGTTGTTATAACATTTATTTTGAATTAATAGTTTGCTATATATAATGCACAATTTTAAAAAACTAAAGATTGGTCAAATGGCCCTTTTATAAATCATAAAAGTTGTACAAAAAAGACCAAAGCAGGCCCCTAACTAAAGGTAAATAAACGTCCAAAATTGAGCCCAAATGGCCCAACCCGGATCACAACAAAAGGAAAGTGGGAAGCTTCTAGACCAAATTAGAAATCTTACAATTTTTCATCTTCACCTCAGTCGAAGTTTGTTGGAGGCGGTGGTGAAACTTCGACGCCAATTAGATCAAGTTTTGGACATCTGAAGAGCTTCAAGTTATCACAATAATGATGCCGCAGAGGATATCATTTCCAATCACTAACAAAGGAGTTGATTTGTTTTTCTATACAATGACATTCATTAGGTAAACTTTCCAATCTCATTTTTAAATCTATCATTTTAATGAATTGAATCTCCAAAGAAGTCCATCTGAGAAGTAGATCTATGATTGGAACTGAAACTAAACCAATGTTCTTTGAAAATCTTCATTTCTAGGCCCTTAATCCACCGCATGTTCAACCGATCAGCACTCTTTGAGAGTTGTCACTTGTAGCTAAACCGATTGATTTAGCTTCAATGAGGTAATTGCATCTCCATTAGGACTCATAAAGATTACAATCATTTAAAACATTAATACATCTTCATTTATGGCGATCGAGGTCAAGATTGGACCAATCGACGATTTTTGATTGTTCAAATCACGGAGTTGAATCACATGCTTTTGTTATAATCAATCACGTAGCTGAAATAGTCCAGGTAATTTACAATTTCATTACCTAATTTTCAATGGATTGAATCCTACAACGGAATGACTACCACCATAAAAAGACTAGATATTCCAATTGTTTGTTACTTCTGAAATTATTTTGAGCTCAAGAACTAAATTAACCACCAGTTTAGGTGAAAAATTATTTGATCTCTTTAAGCCCTAATTTAATACCCTTTGAACACCTATATGCTCTCACCAGGTGCAAGTACTGTCAACCAAATGAAATTGCTTAAAGCTTAAAATGAAACTCAAATAAGCTCACCAGAATTCTCTTTTGTATCTCAGATACTTAATTTGTCAAGTTGTTCTTATTTTTGTACACTCTAATCTCGACCTATTTGATGTGCTTGTATGTTGAAATCTTAAGATTGGTGTGCTGTTTTTATCAAGTATCATAATGGGAACTTCTTGTTCTACGTTAAATTGATATGTACTTGCAAAACTAAAAATCGAATTAGCAAAAAAGCAAGCAAGAGTATTTTCCTCCCTTAAGGAGTGTTGTACTCTCATTGTGATTAGATTGTTGATTCTGTGAATGGAGTTGACTTTCATGGTCACACTATTAGAGTTACTTAATTTATTTTGTACACATATTGTAATTTACTTATTCTTGTGTACCACTTATGTAATACTTATGTAATATTTGTCAATATATAATATTCTCTACCTCCACATTGGGGGTTAGGTTTTCCACTCTAACATGGTATCAGCCTAATTAGTAAAATCTCTCTTCCTGGTTGTCGCCTCCTCTTCTCTTCTCTTCTTCTTCTTCTTTCGATTATACCCTCTCCCATCCCACTCGATTCTGATTTCCGTTTCTCGCTTCTACCTTCTACACACTGATCATGGTTGCCTCCTCCACCAGTGACGCCACCCTTCCAATTGCCACTGTTTTGCACATGCTCACGATTAAGCTCTCTTCCACCAATTATCTCTATTGGAAAAATCAGATGCTGCCCCTACTTTCTTATCAACGCTTATTGGATCATGTTGATGGGTCCTCCATGGCTCCTCCATCGTTACTTCTTGCGGATGACAAAGAGGTTCCGAATCCTCTTTACACTGCCTGGCTTGCCTCTGATCAGCGGGCTGTCATCATCCTTAATTCTTCACTTACGGAAGAGGCGGTCGAAATTTTGGGTCTCACTACAGCCCGACAAATCTGGGTTGCTCTCGAATCTGCTTATAGCAATTCTTCCGTTGAACGTGTTCAGAATCTGCGAGATCAACTTCGTCAATTTGTCAAAGGTACCTTCTCTGTTGCTGAATTTGGCCGTAAATTTAAATCCATCTGTGATCAGTTGGCTGCCATTGGTCAGCCTGTTGATGATATCGATAAACTACATTAGTTTTTATACGGCTTAGGAGCCTCCTTTGAGACTTTTTCAACTGCCATTCGTGCCACCAAACCAGCGCCTACCTTTTGCGACTTACTCTCACAGGCTGAGAGTCATGAACTCTTCCTCAAGTCACTTCATGGTGCATCATCATCACCGCCTGCTGCTTTCACGGCCCAGTCGCATCGGCCGTCCTCTAACATCGGTGGTCGTGGTCGATCTAATAGGGGCGGTGGTTCGAGTGGTCGAGGTCGCGGCCGCAGGCCACCCCACTGCCAGTTATGTCGAACAGATGGCCACTATGCCAGTGCTTGTCCTACTCTTGCTACCTTTGCCACTCAAGCTGCCTCTCGTGACGCAAACTTGGCTCAAGCGTTTAATGCCCAATGTCATGTCACTACTTCTGCCCCTGATTGGTATATTGATTCCGAGGCCACTGATCACATGACTTCGTCTTCACCAAGTGTTCATCATGCTTCTCCATATTCAGGCAATGCTAACGTGACATTTGGAAATGGTACTGCTCTTCCTATCACTCATACGGGTTCATCTACTGTTTCTAATAATCTGCACTTGCGTGATGTTCTGGTTGTTCCACATCTTGCCAAGAATCTTTTGTCCATTAGTAAATTAACACATGATAATCCGGTGGATGTTTTGTTCTCTCAATCGTTTTTTCAGATTCAGGACAGAAAAATGAAACAGGTTCTGACTCGAGGCAAATGTGAGAATGGGCTATATGTTTTGCATAATGAGCATCAAGCTTTGGCGACTATTACAAATTCAAGTTTGAAGGCATCTTATGAACTTTGGCATAGTCGGTTAGGGCATGTTGCCTTTGATACTGTTTTACTTTTGCATAAGTTAGGTTGTTTGTCTGTTACTTCTATTTTACCTAAACCGGTCATTTGCTCTTCTTGTCAACTATCTAAAGGACACCGTTTGTCATTTGGTTTAAATAATAAACGATCTTTGCATCCTTTGGACTTGATACATTGTGATTTGTGGGGCCCTGCGCCTATTACATCTACTGATAACTATAGGTATTATGTGGCCTTTGTTGATGACTACTCTCGCTTCACTTGGTTCTATCCTCTCCAAACCAAGTCTGGGTTTGCATCTGTTTTGTCTGTTTTCATGAAGTTTGTGCAAACTCAATTCTCTCGGAAAATTAAGGTTTTTCAAAGTGATGGAGGCACAGAGTTTGTTAATCACACTGTTCGTCGATTATTTGAAGAAAATGGCACCTTTCACAGGTTATCTTGTCTGTATACGCCCCAGCAAAATGGTAGAGTTGAAAGAAAACACCGTCACATAGTGGAAACTGGTTTGGCCATGCTTTTCAATGCAAATGCTCCTACCTCTTATTGGGTAGATGCGTTCAGCTCAGCCGTTTACATCATCAATCGTCTACCTACAAAGGTATTGAACAACAAGTCTCCTTTTGAACTCCTGTTTTCTGAGAGGCCCAATTATCATAACTTCAAGGTCTATGGCTGCCAAGTATTTCCATATCTTCAAGACTATGCAAATCACAAGTTATCTCCGAGAAGTCTTCCGTGCATCTTTATCGGTTATAGCTCTCAATACAAAGGTTATAGGTGTCTTGATCCAGCAACATCTCGAATCTATGTCACTCGCCATGCTCGTTTTGATGAACATTCTTTACCTTTTTCGGGCGCTACTTCATCTAAGGACTTAAACTCCTTGCAACTCGCAACCTTTTTGGAGCCTTTTTCCATGCCTGAAGAATCATCAACAGTCACTGGTCCTTCTCCTCCACCGGCCTCACCGCATTTACCTTCTTTGTGTCCTCCTTGTTTTGATGATTTTCACGGTGATATCCCAACAGTACCGCAGCCCTTACATGCTGATCCGTCTGATGTTTCAATCACTGAAGAGCAGCCAGTTCGTGTTACTTCCACACCGTCCCGGGTTGAAATTCCCTCTCAACAACCTGCTGCCTCATCTCAGCAGCCTCTGTCGGACGTTTTGGGTGATTCTTTGGCTACAAATCAGCTTACTGAATCAGTGTCCTCTCCAACAGTTCACCCCATGGTAACTCGGTCCAAGGCGGGCATTTTTAAACCTTCCACTCGTCATCAAGCCAACTTAGCTCATCTTGAAACTCATCGCCTTTTTACAGCTTTATTTGCTTCCTCTGAACCAAGAGGGTTCAAGTCGGCTGCTAAGAACCCACAGTGGATGGCCGCAATGCATGAGGAAATGACAGCTCTTACTCAAAATGCTACGTGGACCTTGGTGCCTCGTCCACAATCTAGCAATGTTGTTGGTTCCAAATGGGTTTTTCGCACTAAGTACAACTCAGATGGGTCTGTTGAACGTCTCAAAGCGAGACTGGTGGCTCAGGAATTCACTCAAATTCCTAGCTTAGATTATTCCCACACTTTTAGTCCGGTGGTTAAGGCTTCTACGGTAAGAACTGTTTTATCTCTTGCTGTCATTAACAATTGGAAGCTTCATCAGCTTGATGTCAAAAATGCATTCTTGCATGGTCATCTGAATGAAATTGTCCATATGGAACAACCACCTGGCTTTGCAGACTCTCGGTTTCCTGATCATGTGTGTCGCTTGAGCAAAGCCTTGTATGGCCTCAAGCAAGCTCCGCGTGCTTGGTTTCAGCGCTTAAGTTCCTTTCTTCTCAACAATGGCTTTACGTGCAGTCGATCCGATACCTCTCTGTTTGTTTTCAAATGTGCCTCCTGCATTATGTACCTGCTCGTATATGTTGATGATTTAATCCTAACTGGAAACCGAACTGACATCATGGCTGCGTTTATCTCTCGTTTAAACCAGGAGTTTGCAATTAAAGATCTTGGAGATCTCAATTACTTTCTTGGTCTTGAAGTGACCTACACTGATAATGGTTTATTTCTCAGCCAATCCAAGTATGCTCGTGATATCCTTGAGCGAGCAGCTTTACTTGATTCTAAGCCTGTGCACACTCCCTTAGCTCCTCATGAGTCATTCATCACCACTGGTGATCCCTTTCAAGATCCAACATGTTATCGGTCTCTAGTCGGTGCATTGCAGTATCTCACAATTACTCGTCCGGATCTGTCATTGCAGTGAATCAGGTTAGTCAGTTCTTACAGACACCGACTGTTTTTCATTTCCAGTGTGTCAAGCGAATACTTCGGTATGTCAAAGGCACACTTGCCTATGGCCTGTTGTTCACTAAGCCGAATGATGTTTCCATTCTTGGTTACTCGGATGCTGATTGGGCCAGATGTCTAGAAACTCGCCAATCTACTTATGGATACTCTATTTTTCTTGGTGGAAACTTAGTATCCTGGAGTGCCAAGAAACAACCAACTGTCTCCCGCTCAAGTTGTGAATCGGAGTATCGAGCCATGGCAAATACTGCGGCTGAAATTGTATGGATAACTCACTTACTTCGAGAACTTCATGCTTTGCCTCCTGATCGCCCCACACTGTTATGTGACAATCGCAGTGCTCTCTTCCTCACACAGAATCCTGTGTCTCATAAAAGGGCAAAACACATTGACCTGGATTATCACTTCATTCGGGAGCTTGTGTCGTCTGGTAAACTCTACACTAAATTTGTCCCGACCACACTTCAGATGGCTGACATCTTCACTACGAGTCTTTCTAGGCCTCAGTTTGAGTATTTGCGTGCAATGCTTCGTCTTAGTCCGCCACCGTTTCGCTTGAAGGGGGGTATTAGAGTTACTTAATTTATTATGTACACATATTGTAATTTACTTATTCTTGTGTACCACTTATGTAATACTTATGTAATATTTGTCAATATATAATATTCTCTACCTCCACATTGGGGGTTAGGTTTTCCACTCTAACACACACCCTAAGGAATCTCTCAGACTCCATTAATAATGTTAAGCATAGCCAATGAATCTGATTCAATGGTAACTTTTGTGAACTACTTTTCTAGGCAATATTGCAGCCATTCACTTATAGCTCTAACCACCAAATTAGTAGAATCAGAAGTCTTTAAACCATTAGTACCTACTAAAGACCCTTCATGATCTCTCAAACAAAAAGCAACAACACTTGGACCAGGATTACCTCTAGAAGTCCTATCAGTATTCCATTTCAATCACCCATTAGGAGGTGTTACCCACCTTACAATTTTAGATTGATACACATATGTGTAATTTTCAAACATGGTTGCCATTTGTTGTCGAGTATTAGGGCAATTTAAGTGAAACTTTAACCTAATAAATTTGAAAATGACAGCTAGGTCCTCTCTCTAATCCTATATAAGATACTTTTGTCTTCTCTTGTGGTCATATTAAGAGAGTGATAGACAATTGTGTGATATCTATCCCATTGACGCCATCATTTTGAGAAAGGATATTAGAAAGGAAGGTCTAGTATGTTCTATAATTTGTTATAATTCAAAATAGTGCGTCATTCAATACAACTATTTTTATCTATTTTGTAACTTGTCATGTTCGTCTAGCGAATTATTATGTTAAAGAATCTCTCATGGTAAACAATGATAAGTAATTCAAAATCAGTGTTTGGTTATAGGTTGAATAGTAGAGTGTATAGTTGTTTCTGGTGCTAAATTTGATTTATCCATTTGTGTTGGTTGATTGGTTGGAGGATATTTGAATAAAGCAATACACAGACACTGCAACTAGGCATATATAAGACCAAACTAAAATTTCGAGCTTCCAAAATTGAAGAAGTATAGTACCCTTCAAATTTCCTCCAATCAATCAACCAACACAAACGTGTAAAATAAATTTAGCACCAAAAACAACTATAGTCGAGTTTTCAACAAATAACCAAGCACTAATTTTGAATTACTTATCATGCTAGATTCTTAACATAATAATTTCCTAGACAAACATGATAAGTTACAAAAATGATAAACTTAGTTGTGAATGACATACTTGTCTGAATTATAACGAATTATAGAACAAATTAGACCTTCCTTACTAGTATCCTTTCTCAAGATGATGGCGTCAATGGAATAGCTATCACATACTTGTCTATCACTCTCCTGATATGACCATAAGAGAAGACAAAAGAATCGTATATAGGATTAGAGAGGGGAGCTAGCTGTAAATAGTGAATTTCTATTGATCCTTTTCGTTATGGGACTTATTAGGTTAAGCCTACCAAACACATAAAGTCATGACTCAATATAAATTATCACACTATAAATGGGGTTTATGTACAAACATACAACCTATAATAATTAAAATATTTTGAATAATGTAAGCCCATTTTTCAATATTCTCTCACTTGGGCTATATTAGTAAAAAAAACTTTATTTTCGAAAACAAAGCAAATTTTAACTTTCTTGAAAATAAATATTTGTGAATTGATGAAAGAATTGTGGTCACATTTTTAGAAAATAATCCATAAACATCAATTGGCCTATTATAATTCCTCACATTCCATGTGCACAACTTCATAAGAAATAGGGGTATATGGTGGGATTTACGTATTATTTTTCTTTGATTACATTGTCCAAATTTGTATAGGCTTACACCATGGGGTAGGACGGTTCAAGACAAAATTTAAAAAATGTTATTGATTTATTGATAATAGGGTTATTGGTTTAACATTTTGATAATAGTTTAAATTATTTTAATCGAATTATCAATTCTATGATAATTTGAGTTTTTTTAACAAACTAATCTATAGCCCCATAGAAATTTAAATAAAATCATAGTCTCTTAAATAAAAGGCTCTCACATCAAGTTTCTCCAAAAGCTCCTCTTTAGAAGATGGGTGGGGGGGGGGGGGACTGCTGAAGCAGCTCTTTCCCAACTTCAAGAAGTCTTTTGTTGCAATCCTCCTCAGAAACAGAAGCATGAGCCAGGGAAACCATTTCCTTTTTTTCACAGCACACAAAGAACAAGAAGAGCACCACAATTTTGAAACCAAGTTTTAAGTCTCAAAAATGCAAAAGAAATCACCAGAGAGTAAAGGGAAAAATGGAAGTTCAGAAAGACCTAAAAGGTAATGACAAATACTAGTTTACAAAGAACAAGTAAGAGAGATAGAGAGAAAAGGAGGGGTTATATGAAAAATGGAGCACATACATCACAGGCAACGCACATCTGTCAGTGAGTGAGTAGGACTATTTTGTTCCTAAGTTCTTTAATTCATGCAATTAAGACAACCTTACTCCTAATCAATGTGTGTGAGAAGGACTGAGGTTGTCTTAAATGCGTGAATTAAAGAACTTAGGAACAAAAAAGTCCTACCCACTCATGGACATATGTGCGCTGCCTATGGTGTATGCACTCCATGTTTCATATAACCCCTTTTTCTCTCTCTGTCTCTCTTACTTTTTTCTTTGTAAATTAGTATTTGGCGTTACCTTTTAGGTCTTTCTGCACTTCCATTTTTCCCTTTGCTCTCTGGTGATTTCTTTTGGGTTTTTGAGACCTAAAACTCGGTTTCAAAATTGTGATGCTCTTCTTGTTCTTTGTCTGCTATGAAAAAAGGAAATGGTTTCCCTAGCTCGTGCTTCTGTTTCTGAGAAGGAATGTAATAAAAAAACCTCTTGAAGTTGGGAAAGAGCTGCTTCAGCAGCCCCCCTTCTTCTAAAGAGGATCTTTTGGAGAAACTTGATGTGAGAGCCTTTTCTTTTTCTTTCCTCAATGTCATAAGCCTTGTATAAGCAATTGAAATAAACCACCATAGCGCAATTCATGTATTAAGTCACATTCCATAACACTTTCATGTGTTGGAAGTAAATGTAAAAATCCTTAAACATGTAAGTTGTCAACGGGGATCTTAGCCCCTTTTTCGAAGCCGTATGAGGTGGAAGTCTCACGTATGGTTTCTTGAGAAGGAAGTGCATACCTACTAGAACTTCGACCAAGCACCACCGATCAATTCCACTTTTGGGCCACCCTAGACAATGTTGTTACAAAGCAAACTAATCAAAACATCCATCTAGTAATACTCATGTTTCAAATAGATCTAAGTATACAACTTGTGCTTTAGATGATGTCCGCAAAAAATTTGATACCTCGGTTAATATTTTTAATCTTTTGTCAAGAGATTCGTGATCTAGAAACCATCGATTGATTAGCATTTTCACCAACACAGGAGACTTGGCTAATAAAAGCTTGATAAGTTGCATCTCAGGCGTTGTTCCTCCAAAGCATTTTAGCTTAACTTCTCTGAGGTGATTAAATGTACATCTGAGAAACATTCAAGTTCAAGACATTCCAAAATACGAACATCCTCTTCATTTTCATGATCTTCACAGTAAATCTAAGAAAGATAACAATAAGTCTCTCATATTATTGAGGGTAAAAAAAAATTATGAAAAGAGTCAAAACACTAAGAACTTGAATTTCGAGATACTCTAAATATGGGAAGCTTCTTATCAAGCAAAAAGCATATGAGAGCTTATAAGATTCAATCAACATAATATAAGGTAGGTTAAATCTCTTACCACTATTAATATCAAAAGGAAGTCTTGTTGGTACGTCATATACTTCTTCAACATAGAACTATGAAAAATTACAAAAATTCAAGATTAAGTCACCATAAAAGAAATTCCATCTATTGAAGTGCATAATATTGAAGTCATGAAGCAACATTTACCTCGAAATTAAAGAAGTCAAAGAGGAGGTGCTCGAGAGTAGGACAAGACTCAAAAATCTTTGCGAAATCATGATCCTCCATCGCCATACAGTGACTTTCAAGAGATAGTTTTACTAAACAAGGGGCATTCTTTAGGTAGATAGAACTAATATTGCCTATGAAATCAAGCGTTCTCAATGTGGGGACATTAATTTCAATTGTGTCTAAATTTTCCAAGAGAACCAACACCAATTGCTCAAGCAATGGGCAATGAGATGTTAAATTTTCGAGCAATTGATCAGAAAAAATTATGACTTCATTTAGTTCTAGGCTAATTAGCCTATTGAATCCTTGAAAGGCTGATGAATCATGTGAAAGTACAAGAGGGGAATGAATTGCTCTTTTTCGAATTTCTTTAGTATATTCGACTTGTAAAATTCACCATTCAACTATTGTTAGCTGGGATAAATAATCATGAATGGAAGTGCAGAAAATAAACTTGACACCAGATATTTTTATACTGGTTGGGATCCAGAATGGATCTTACGTCCAGTCCCCTTGGGTTGCAAGGGTGGTCTCTTCTAGCCTTTATAAACTTTGTTGTGAGTACAAAATTTAGTGTAGTTCCTATAACTACACTCAGCTTTTTCTCTCTTTTTCTTTTCAATACAAAGTCTTACCAACAATGTTTTTCTCTCCTCTATTTTTTGTTTACATAGTAGAAACTAAGTAATACAATGCTTGTTAAAAGTAGAGTAGAAAATATGTGATGATTCAAACTAGTTGTACAAGTTTCTCTCCTTGGCAGTACTTGAGCTTTTATAAAGTAGTGGAGACTTGAATCTTCTCTGCGAAGAGATAGCAACCCAAGAGAATTGATCCTTGGAAAGAGGTAATTGAGAATCCTACTTTCCAAGAATAAAGTAAAGGCTAATCTTCAACATCTTTTGATTGATCTTCTTTTGCTCTTTGCCTGATACTTTCCAAGAATAAAATAAAGGCTAATCTTCAGCCTCCTTTAATTGATCTTCTTTTGGTTCTGTGTCTGATCTCCTTTTCCCTTTTTGGATTATATTCAAATCCTTGATTGGAAAATCTTGTTGATTTATATCTTCTTCTTTTAATCACGATGTGCGTGATTTATTTTGGCCTGATTTCTATGTAATATTTGATGCCTTGATTGCTGTTGATTGATCTATTTTGATACCAGAATATATGGCTTCTTATTTCAATCCCTTGACTTGAGTGTATAATCAGTTTTGATGCTTTTGTAATTCTTTCCTTTTTGATGATATGTTATCCTGCAAATATGGACAATTGATATCATCAAAATCTTGCGCTAACAATCTCCCCCTTTTTGATGATGACAATAATTTAGTAATCATACTTCTCTGTGATTTCGTAGTCGACTTGTGTGTCAGTTGCTCCCCCTGAATGATGTGCCATATTCAGGGATAGCTCATAGCTCTCCCCCTTAATGTTATTCTCCTGTTACATATATACTATGTTCCCTAGCAATATACAGAGTTAACAATCTCCCCCTTTGGCATCAGCAAAAAGGAAAGACAAATAGGGGATACAATAAGGTAATAACATTAACTAGACAAAAGATAGTTCAAAGGTAAACACAACCCTACACAAAAAAATACACAACAAGCAAATTATAGTTTGAAACAAGCAAAGTAACACCAGAGTCTGAAATAAAAAATCAAATCAACGAGGACGCAGGAAGTAAGAGAGAATGTTGACAATGGCAGTAGACATGTCTTCAAACTTGTCAGAGATAGGTTTTGATAGCAGTGGAGCTGGCCTGGACCCTGTTAGCAACTTTGACAGCCTCCTTGATGACTTGATCTAGCTTCAGACAGATACGAGCCACATCTGCACCTGTTTCCCTTGTGACATCCTTCACTTTGTCCATTTGAAAGTGTGTGGCAAGAAGGAGGTCCTTGAAGGAGTCAAATCTCTCATCCATCTCTGTTATTTTTACCATAATGTCACTTACCTGAGTGACGGATGTAGTCGGAGCATCTAACTTGGCGTCCATGGCAACAAGCTTCCCAAGGGCAGCACTGAGTTCTCAGAGGAGACAACAGTGGAGGATGAAGGGAGAAAGACTAACGAAAAATAGCAGCCACATATACTCGCAAAAGAAAAGAAATAAGACAACACAATAAACGAAGTGTCAGAAATCTTTTTGAAAAGGGCAAAAAACTAATACACACATGCTTAGTCAGAAGTTTAAGGGATTTTCAATAATGTTCAAAGATTTTAGCAGAGTACAGAATCTTTCCTCCAAAAGAGGTTTAGTAAATATATCGGCTAATTGAAAATTAGTGCTAAAAAAACAAATTGCAATATCTCCAAAAACATGATCTCGAATAAAATGATGCTTAATATCAATATGCTTAGCACGAGAATGATGCACATAATTTTTTGAAAAGCAAATAGCACTGGAATTGTCACAAAAAATTTTAACAGGTTTAAAGGAAAGATCATAATCACTGAGTTGATGCACCATCCAAAGAATTTGAGCACAACATTGACCAATAGCAATGTACTCGGCTCAGTAGTGGAAAGAGATACGGATCCTTATTTTTTGTTATTCTAGGAAATTAAGAATTTTCCAAAAATTTGACAAGTTCCACTGGTGCTTTTCCTATCATCTTTGTCACCTGAATAATTAGCATCTGAAAAACCTTCGAGTAAAAAAAACGTTTTCTTTAGGGTACCATAGTCCAAAAGAATTTGTTCCAACTAAATATCTGATAATTTGTTTTATAGTAGTTAGATGGGATTCCTTAGGAGCCGACTAGAATCTTGCACATTTGCAAACCCTAAACATAATATCTGGTTGACTAGCAGTAATATAAAGTAATGAGCCAATCATACCTCGATATTTGTGGTTTCATCAATTGCCTTACCGTCTTCATCTTTGTCAAGAGAACTTGTAGAGCTCATAGGAGTGCCCAAGGATTTCTAGTTTGACATCCCAAATATTTGAATTAATTCCTAGCAATATTTAGTTTGACATAAAAAAAGTACCTTTCTCGGATTGATAGATTTGTAGGCCAAGGAAGAAGGTTAGTTCTCCCATCATACTCATCTCAAATTCACTTCGCATAAGATCAGAAAATTCTTTACACAAGGGGATATTAGCACTTCGAAATATGATATCATCAACATAAATTTGAATAATGAGATTTTCGTAAGAGTATTTTTTTTAAAAGGGCTGTATCAATTTTTCTTCTAGAAAAGCCATGATCAGTAAGAAAAGTGCTAAGGCGATCATACCAAGAACGGGGTGCTTGTTTGAGGCCATAAATAGCTTTAGAAAGTTTAAAAACATGATATGGAAGTTTAGGATCTTCAAAACCTAGAGATTGTTATACAAAAACCTCTTCTTCAATAAAACCATTTAGAAAAGCACTTTTAACAACATTTGAAATAATTTGAACCCTTTATAAGCAGCATATGCGAGAAGCAGGTGAATGGATTCTAACCTTGCTATAGGAGCGAAAGTTTCGTCTTAGTCGACTCCTTCCTTTTAAGAGTATCCTTGTGCAACCAATCTAGCCTTGTTTCTTATCACTTTTCTATTCTCATCAAGTTTATTTCTGAATACTCATTTTGTTCCAATAATTGATTTCTTTTCAGGTTTAGGAACAAGAGTTCGGACTTAATTTTTATCAAATTGATCAAGTTCTTCTTTCATCACATTGATCCAATGTTCGTCTGAAAGAGCTTCATTCACTTTCTTTGGTTCAAACTAGGATATGAGAGCAATGTTTGATGTACTTCTTCTTGATGCTTGAGTTTTCATACCTTCACTGGGATTCCCAATGATAAATTTGTTTGGATAATTTTGCTCACTTTTCCACTCATTTGAAACATTTTCGATGGTTGGCTCAGCAGCGATTTGATTAGTAGTCGACTCTTCTATGTTAATTGTCTCTTTTGGAGTTGATATCATTAGTTGACTATCTTCTGCATCTTCGTCACTACGTGCATCGAACTTATCAATGTTGTCTTTTCCACTATTGTGTACAAAGCACTTACATCCAAATGGATGAAAGTATCTAATATTCGGCCTCTTACCATTCCATAATTCATATGGAGTCTTTTTCAGTATAGGTCTGATTAGACAGCGATTTAGTATAAGACAAGTCGTACTTATTGCTTTTGCCCTAAACTTGTGAGGTAGAGAATGTTCAACAATCATTTTTATTGCCATATCTTGAAGAGTTCTATTTTTTCGTTCCACAACTCTATTTTGTTGAGGAGAGTGAGGTGATGAAAAATTGTGAGAGTAGCCTTTTTCATTGCAGAAGCCTTCAAAAGATTTATTTTCAATTCTCCTCCTTGATCACTTCTTATGGAAGTGATAGTAACCTTTATCTCGTTGAACTTTTTTCACAGAAAAGCTCAAAATTTTTGAAAGTATCATCTTTATGAGAAAGAAACATAACCCAAGTAAATCGAGAAAAATCATCAACGATTATGAAAGCATGCCTTTTTCCTCCAATGCTGGTAGTTCTAGTTGGACCAAATAAATCCAAGTGCAACCGTTGCAATGGTTTAGTAGTAGATACGATGTCTTTACCAGAAAATGAGTTTCTATTCTGTCTACCCATTTAATAAGCATTGCAGATATGATCCTTTAAGTAGTCCAGCTTGGGTAGACCTATGACCAATTCATTTTTAGCATGTTTTTCTATTAGTCGCATACTTGGATGACCGAGCTTTTTGTGCCAGATCCAAGGATCATCGGTCATTGAGGCAAGACATATATGTTCTCCTGTAATTTTTACAAAGTCGAGTATGTAAATATTTTTCTCTCTACTTCTTTGTAGCAATATGTTTCCATCAAGATCTTCTATTAGACACTTAGTCTTTTTGAATCGTATCTCCAGATTTGAATCACATAATTGACTAATGCTCAGAAGATTGTACTTTAGTCCTTGTAAAAGATAAACATTTATGATGTCACAAGACTCATTGAAGGTGATGGTACCAATACCAATAACTGTTCCTTTTTGAATTATCACCAAAACGAATACTTCTTGTCATATGATTTGAACATCCGCTATCTAGATAGCATTTTTCCTTTTGTTCTTCTGCAGCGTTCCTGCAAAACAAAGGACAAAGGGATTACTTTCTTTTGGGTACCCAAGTTTTCTTGGGCCCTTTGAGGTTAGAGTTATCATGATTCTTCTTAGGTCTCCACACCCACTTTGAAGTGTCATGATCTCGAAATATGCAGTTATAAGATAAATGGCCAGACTTTCCACAATAGTGACAGCTTTTGGGAATACTTCCTTCTGAAATGGTTTTACTACTGTTAGTTTTGGAATCAGTTGACTTATAGAACAAAGTTGACTGATTACATCTAAAGTAGTTTTCATTTGAGCAGGAGCTTCTGTTTTTAGAAAAAATTCCAAAAGATTTCTTTTCAAGAAAGGCTGATTTTGTTTAGAAGAGTTAAGAGTTTTTTTTTAAAATCTTTAAGCATGGTTTTTATCTCATGCATTTCCTCATATAACAAATCTTTTTCAACTTCACTGACTTCCAATTTTATTTCTAAATCTTTTTTTTCAAATTGGAGATTTCTGAAATCAGAGAATATGCGATTTAAATCAGATATAGCACGATCTAACAATTTTCTTAATTCATTACAATTGTTACATACCTCAGTACTTCATTCTCCGACTGCCATGAAGCATATGTTCCCAATTTCTTCATTCTCATTTTCTGAGATGTCTTCATCCCTCCAGCTGCTTAGAGCCCTGTTCTTTTGATTTTCCTTGGAGTAATTTTTCTTTGCTTCTGGACATTCACTAGCTATGTGTCCATATTTTCCGCATTCATAACATTTTCTATCATTCCTGGATTGATCAGTGATATAATTACCTTTCCAAAGTTTCTTCATCTTCTATTGTTTCTGGATCTTCTAAAAGTTTCCATGACTGATCGGGTAATTAGAGTGACTTCTTCTTCTCCTATTTCTTCTTTTCCTTTGTCTTCTTGAGTTGCCTTGAAAGCTACTGTTTTCTTCTTGGTATCTTCTTGCCCTCTTTTGTTAAGGTGTGTTTTCTCAAAAGAAATTAGATCTCTTCTTACTTCATCATAGGTTAGAGTATTTAGATTCATGCTTTCAAGGGCTACAACTTTGGCATGCCATTGAGAAGGTAAGCTTCTAAGAAATCTTCGTATGTGCTCAATTTGAGGATGTGTTTTTCCTAAAGCTTTTAGTTCTCCAATGATCTTACTGAGTCGTGCAAACATGCTTTCAATTGTTTCTCCTTCCTTCATTTGGAATAATCATACTCATATACTACCAGGCTGATAATCGTTTCTTTGACCTTGTCCGTTGCTTCATATGTAACCTCCAGCTGGTCCCACATTTCCTTAGCGGTTTCACAGCATGATATTTTTTCATATTCCACTCCACTAATTGCATTGTATAGGACATTTTTTTCTTTGGATTTTACCTGAATAATTTGCATTTGCTCATCTGTGTAATTCTCCAGACTTGGAATTATGGAGGTTTGATTGTCATTTGTTTTCTTTGTGGCAGGAATAGGAATATCCCCAAGCTTGATAACTCTCCATAATTTTATATCATATGATTTGATGAAAGTTTCCATTCTTACTTTCTAGTGAGAGAAGTGCTTACCATTGAAATAAGGTGGTCTTGTCTGTGAAGTTCCTTCTTGAAATAGTGCACCCATGATTCGGTGTGCCATGATATTTTCTCACCTGTTGTTAAGCAGATGTTGTGAGACAAGGTTCTGATACAAATTGAAAGTACAAGAGGGGGGTGAATTACTCTTTTTTGATCTTCTTTAGTATGGTTGACTTGTAAAATTCACAAGTCAACTATTGTTAGCAGGGATAAATAATCAGGAATGGAAAATTCACCAGTCAACTATTGTTAGCAGGGATAAATAATCAGGAATGGAAGTGCAGAAAATAAACTTGACACCAGATTTTTTTATACCGGTTGGGATCCAAAATGGATCTTACGTCCAATCCCCTTGGGTTGAAAGGGTGTTCTCTTCTAGCCTTTGTAAACTTTGTTGTGAGTACAAAATTGAGTGTAGTTCCTATGTCTACACTCAACTTGTTCTCTTTTTCTTTTCGATACAAAGTCTTACCAACAATATTTTTCTCTCCTATCTTTTTTGTTTACACAGTAGAAACTAAGTAATACAATGCTTGTTAAAAGTAGAGTAGATAATATGTGATGATTCAGACTAGTTGTACAAGTTTCTCTTCTTGGCAGTACTTGAGCTTTTATAGAGTAGTGGAGACTTGAACATTCTTTGTGAAGAGATAGCAACCAAAGAGAATTGATGCTTGGAAAGACGTAATTGAGAATCCTACTTTCCAAGAATAAAGTAAAGGCTAATCTTCAGCATCTTTTGATTGATCTTTTTTTGCTCTTTTCCCGATACTTTCCAAGAATAAAATAAAGGCTAATCTTCAGCATCCTTTGATTGATCTTCTTTTGCTTCTTTGCCTGATCTCCTTTACCCTTTTTGGATTATATTCAAATCCTTAATTGGAAAATCTTGTTAATTGATATGTTCATCTTTTAGTCACGATTTGCTTGATTTATTTTGGCCTGATTTCTATGTAATCTTTGATGCCTTGATTGTTGTTGATTGATCTATTTTGATACCAAAATGCATGGCTTCTTATTTCAATCCCTTGACTTCAGTGTATTATCAGTTTTGATGCTTCTGTATTTCTTTCCTTTTGATGATCTGTTATCATGCAAATATGGACAATTGATTATCATCAAAATCTTGCGCTAACATAATGTATTGAGCAATTATGAAGACTTAGATGCCTCAACTGTGAACATGTGAAAAGTGAAGAAGGCAATTTGTATGGGTTATTGAATGTTTATCTCCTGTATTCAGGTTAGTAAAAATAGAAACAGAAAAAGATGAAAAGGGAAAAAATAGAAAATTAACAATCTGAGTCCACAGAACCCACTATGTATCCTTAAGAAATTTAATCCCCTCAAGTACCCGAGGTTGTAGATTAATTTCTCTCAAGATAAAACGGATTAACCTATTAAAGAAGTAGCGGTACCTCAAACTTCAATAATTTCAGCCAACTCAAAAATCAGCAACGAGATCACACACACAGACTCAGTCGATCGATAATTTTATTTGTAAGAAGATGTATGCAGAAGAGAGAAAAAATTTCAGTATCGAAAAATGAGAGAAATCCTCTCCTTTTATAGCCAATCATAGGTGTGAACATACCTATTCAGAACGGACATATCTATTCCAAACGGAGGTGTCTTTTGGGAAAAGAAGCGTATGTTCAGAAGGAACAGGTCCTTTTTGAGTGATGCAAATTTTCAAATAAATTTCGTTACTCCTAACTAATTTCGTGAATTAAAATATCTAATTTATAATTCCGAATTACCATTGAGAAAAAGGAAGGAAATTAATTAATGAGATTGATTAGATAAATTTTATCCAAAAATATTATCAATCAATCATTTGCCAAATCCAAATCCAAATCCAAATCCAAATTCAAATCCCAAGACAAAGCCGAGCAAACGACGATGGCGCGAGGGGACATCTTCTACTTGACCCTTTAAGAGATAAAGGAAGTGTTTCCTAATATAAGGACAAACTTTTTCCTTTCTTCTACTAATATGGGAGAAATGACTTTTCATCTTCAATGAATTTTTCATTTGAAATGACTTTTCATTTTCCCTCAAAATTGGTTCCCCCACATTTCTCAATTTCTCATTCATTCTTTGTCACGACCCAAAATCGGGTGTGATGACATTTGTCCTATCCCACCAGGACAAGTCAACCTAAATCCCAACAAGCGGAAGAAAATAACAGAAATAACGAAAGAAAAACTGAAAGGCGAAAGACTTCATCTATTAAACTAAACCCAAGACAAGTTGTCACATGTACAAGCCTCTATTACAGAATTCGAAACAAAACTTAAAATCTCAATGTCTGTATCTCAAATAGAACAAACATAAGTAAAAAGGCCGAGAGAGGGATTGCCAGCGTCAACAACTACCTCTCTAGTATCCTTAATGAGCCTCGGAGAAGGGAAGAGAAGCTAGATCACGGTCCTGGATCGGGCCCTACACAAGTGTAGCAGCAAGGGTAAGTAGCAAACAACACGGTACTTAGCAAAATCAATAAATAAAACAAAGCAAAGCTAAAAGAATCACAAAACCCCGACTTCCAATCGAACCTCCAAGAACTATAGCCTGCACAGAAACCCAGCCTAACCTAACAGATTTCCAAGCCATAGATCAAATGATACAAATCAACAATAGATCCTCAACAAAACAGTAACAGATCAAAATACGGTTCCACAACAGTTCAATAGCAGTCCACTAACAAATCAACAAGGAAGTTCAACTCAAATATCAACAAGTCATCTCAGAATCATAAGGCACAACAATACAATGAAATGCAATGCAATATCATGAATGCATGTCTGACCTATGATACGCATCCGCTGAATCTCAGATCGGAACCCATGGGGGCCACACACGGACCATGTATCCACCGAAAAAGACCTCGGCATCTCATATCGCCGGCAGAAACCTCGGCATCACACATCACTGGCCTCACATGGACCATATATCATCAAAAAGTCTCATCATAGTGTCTCAGAACCAATGCACACAAGCATGTTCACACAAATAATGAGAGAAGGATAGTGTTCACAATCACAACGCAATTCATAACAAGATAAATCACGTCACACTATCATCAATATATCAACAACAACAATCAAAATCTCAATATTCTCAATATATATATATCACTGACGTCAATTGCCTATTCTCCATTTCTCTACCCCTTTCATCACAAGTAGGGTCAATCGATTAGCAGAAGTCTCGAGTCTAGTCCCATAATCAACAATGAACAAAAGACATGTTCAACTCAATATAATCATATCGAGACTATCATGGCAACACATCAATCTTTCAACAATATCAAGTCCATGGCCCGATCGCACATTGGCCTTTCACATAGCACACAAGCAATTTTACTAACCCCGCCGGTTATTATTAGATAGATTCATGCAAGAACTCACCCAATACCTCAATCCCATTACTCCCCAACGCAATCAAGTAAGGAAGTCGGAATTCTAAAATATTTACAAGGTTTTAAGAGTTCACTTGCCTTAATCGAATCGGAATCAATCAACAATCGGAGTTTTTCCCTTCCGTGAGCAATCCAAAGCAACACAATCTATTCAAATATAAAAACCCAATCACTATTCAGGTCGATCAATGCCAAAAACACGAAATTCGGAAGGAAAAGGTGAAATAACCCCAAACTTCAATCTCGAAAACGAAACTAGAATCCAAAATTTCTTTCATAAAACTCATCCTCAATATCATAGGAACTCAATGGTGAAAAACCCATTTGAAAAGGAAGCTCAAACAGCCTTCACTTTTCATTTTCCTCAAATTTCCAGAGTTCCATCAAAAATCTCCAAAAACACACTTAAAATCCCAAATTCCAATTCAAAATCATGATATAAAAATTGGGTAATCAAGGCCAAGGGTTAAAATTACTTACCCACACTGATTCCCGAAAATTTCCTCTACAAAAATCACCCAAGAGAGCTCTAAAATGGTGAAAATGGCCAAATTCCCGACTTTACACTGTTCAGGTCAACAATGACCTCCGCGAACGCGGACCACTTACTCCGCGAACCCGGACCACTTACTCCGTGAATGCGGAGACCAGCTCTCATACACTTCCTGAATGCAGAACCCCATTCGCGAATGCGAAGCCCAACCATCCAATACTCTGCGAACGCGGAGACCAAATTGCATCTCAGATCTACCCCTCTCTGCGAACGCAAGAACCCCTTCGCGAACGCGAAGAACAACATTCCAACCCTCCGCAAAAGCGAAGGTTACCAAACTTACCCTCCGCGAACGCGGGCAACAACATTCCGCGAACGCGGGGACCAAAATAGGTGGCACCAGATAGCAGCAAACTCAACAATCTCACAAGTCTCCGAATGGACTCTCGGGATTTATTCGGAACCCCGTGCACACAAACCAGATATGCAACCCCACTAAACTCGATGTTCCGGACTAAATGGAACCATCGAATTTTGGATTCGAGGTCTCCTTGACCCGAAACCCGATAAAACACCTCAAAACTAACTCAAACCTCAACCACTCAAAACAAGCTCGGGGACCTCTAAAAATCAACCAAGGCCACCCCTAGGCCTAAAATCATCCCCCGAATCCAACGGAGTTGTCGGAATCGACATCCGAGCATCGGATCTCCGAATGCTGACCAAAGTCAACCATATGATCAAATTTCCACAATTTTCCAACTTAGGACCTCAAATCCACAAAACAGCCCCAAAATTGACACCGTCAACTCTCCTAGGCCAAAATCCACATTTTGAAACTGATGGAATCGATAGAATTCACATCCGAGTCCTGAAACTCTGAATGATCTCTAAAACCACAAATTGGCAACTTAAGCCATTACAAATCAAAACATTACAAAACTTCATTCTAACTCACACATTCACAAAACCAACTTCGGAAACATTTCAAACATGACTCAGGGTAACTCTTGGGAGGGGCAAAACAGTCATTTTACAAAAATTACCAAAATTGACCTTCAGGGTCATTACATTATCTACCACTAAAAAGCATGTTCGTCCTCGAACATAAAGTAAAAGAAAGTACCTGAAGCCTCGAAAAGCTGAGGATATCTGGCACGCATGTCAGACTCGGTCTCCCAGGTAGCCTCTCCAGCTGAACGGTGACCCCACTGCACCTTCATCTGAAGCAATCTCCTTGGTCCTAAGCTTACGAACCTGCCTATCAAGAATAGTTGTAGGCTCCTCCTCAAAAGTCAAATCAGGACCCAACTCCACCGAATCGAGGGCAATCACATGCGACTGATCCAGGATGTACTTTCGTAGCATAGAGACATGGAACACGGGGACGCACCGCTGACAAGCTACGTGGTAGGGCCAACCTATAGGCCACTTCACCCACCCTGTCTAAGATCTCAAATGGGCCAATTAACCTAGGGCTAAGCTTGCCATACTTCCTGAATCGCATAACACCCTTCATGGGTGATACTCGAAGCCAAAAATGGTCTCCCTCCATGAACACAAAATCACAAACTCTCCGGTCGGCATAACTCTTTTGCCGACTCTGAGCAGTCAATAGCCTACTCTAAATCACACGAACCTGATCCACGAAGTCTCTAAGCAAGTCAGTGTCTAAGGAATCCATCTCCACCGAATCAAACCACCCAATCGGTGATCTACACCGTCTGCCGTATAAAGCCTCAAATAGAGCCATCTGAATGCTTGAGTGATAATTGTTGTTATAGGTAAACTCCGCTAGGGGAAAATGTTGATCCCACCTATCACCAAAGTCAATCACACAAGCACGGAGCATGTCCTCAAGCACCTGAATAGTCCACTCGGACTGACCATTAGTCTGAGGGTGAAAGGTTGTGCTCATATCTAGTCGAGTACCCAAACCATGCTGTAAAGCTCTCCAAAAATGCGAGGTGAACAAAGAATCTCGATCCGAGACTATAGATACCGACACTCCATGAAGTCTAACACTTTGACTGATATAGAGTTGGGCTAACTTCTCCGCTGTATACTTCACCCGAACTGGAATGAAATGAGCGGACTTAGTCAGCCTATCAACAACCACCCAAATAGAGTCATAACCACCCATGGTGGTAGGCAAACCCACAACAAAGTCCATAGTGATCCGCTCCCACTTCCAAGTAGGAATGGGCATCCTCTAAGACACACCTCCTGGCCGCTGGTGTTCACACTTGACCTGTTAACAGGTCAAACATCTAGATACAAAATCTGCAATATCTCTCTTCATACCACACCACCAGTAGTGCTGACTTAGATCATGATACATCTTTGTTGTCCCCGGATGGATAGAATATCTAGAGCAATGAGCCTTCTCTAGAATCAGTCTAATAAACTCGCCCACCTTGAGCACACAAATCTGACCTCCGATCCTCAAAACTTCACCGGAATGAAGTGCAGCCTCCTTGGCTTTGCCTCTCCTCACCTTATCTCGCATGAGACACAACTTCTCATCCTCGAATTGGTGCTCATGAATCTGCTCAATTAAGGAAGAACAGGCCTCAATGAATGCAATCAAGCCACCGCTTTCCACAGAAACCTACAACCTGACAAAAATTTGGCTAACCTCTCAACATCCCTAGCCAAGGGCCTCATATCAACACTGATCGCAGCGAGACTTCCCATACTAGGAGTCTTCCTACTCAAAGCATCGGCCACCACATTGGCCTTCCCAGGATGGTACAGAATGGTCATATCTTAGTCCTTTAGTAACTCAAGCCACCTGCGTTGTCTCAAATTCAGATCCCTCTGACTGAAAATGTACTGAAGACTCCGATGATCGGTGAAGACCTCACAATGAAACCCATACAAGTAATGCCACCAAAACTTAAGCACAAACACCACCGCAGCAAGCTATAAATCATGAGTAGGGTAGTTCTTCTCATGAGCCTTTAACTGTCTAGAAGCATAGGAAATAACTTTCCCTTTTTGCATCAACATACCTCCCAAACCAACTCCGGAGGCATCATAATATATGGTAAAACCCAAACCCTCCTTGGGCAAAGTCAATACAAGATCATAATTCATCAAAGCCTTGAGCTTTTGAAAGCTCGCCTTACACTTATCGGACCAATGAAAATCTACAATCTTCTGAGTCAATCTAGTCAATGGCGCTGCAATGGTGGAGAAACCCTACACAAACCGCCGATAATAGCCTGCTAGCCACACGAAACTTTCGAATCTCAAAAGGAGTAGTAGGTCTCGTCCAACCCTTCACTGCCTCAATATTGGCTGGATCAACCTGAACACCCTCCTTGGAAACCACGTGTCCCAAGAAAGCCACAGACTCGAGCCAAAACTCGCACTTGGAGAACTTGGCGTACAACTTGTGCTCCCTCAAGGTCTGAAGTACCGATCTCAGATGACGGACGTGATCCTCCTCGGTCCAGGAATATATCAGGATATCATCAATGAACACAATCACGAAGGAGTCCAAATACAGACAGAACACTCCGTTTATGAACTCCATAAATGTCGTAGGAGCGTTAGTCAACCCGAACGACATCACCAAGAACTCATAGTGGTCATAACGAGTCCGAAAAGTTGTCTTAGGAATATTAGATGGCCTCTTCAACTGGTGATAGTTGGACCTCAAATCAATCTTAGAAAACAACGCCGCACCCTGAAGATGATCAAATAAATCATCAATGCGAGGAAGAGGATACTTGTTCTTGACAGTTACCTTGTTCAACTATCTATAATCAATGCACATCCTCATGGAACCATCTTTCTTCTTAACAAATAGAACCAGTGCTCCCCAAGGTGACACGCTAGGGCGAATGAACCCCTTGCTCAACAAGTCCTGTAACTGATCCTTCAACTCAGCCGGAGCCATACGATACGGGGCAATAGAGATGGGCTTAGTGCCCGGCTCCAAGTCAATAGCAAAATCAATGTCCCTATCCGGAGGAATACCAGAAAGATCAGTAGGGAACACATCAACAAACTCCTGGACCACAGGAATGGACTCCATGGGAGGTGATTCAACACTAGTATCCCGAATGAAGGCCAAATAGGACAAACACCCTCTATCAATCAATCTCTGGGCTCGGATGTAGGAAATCCCCTTACTAGGGTAGGAACCACTAGTACCCTTCCACTCAACCCTCGAAACACCAAGCATCGCTAGAGTGACTGTCTTAGCATGACAATCCAGAATCTCATGATAAGGAGAAAGCCAATCCATACCCAAAATCACATCAAAATCTATCATCTCCAGGATAATCAAGTCTACCCAAGTGTCATACCCAGCCAAAGAAACAGGACAGGATCAATACACTCAATCCACCACTAAGGGCTCACCCACGGGTGTAGAAACATGCACTAGCACAAATATACGATCACATACCAAATCAAACTCAGATGCAAAGTAGGCAGACACATAGGAGAAAGAAGACTCTGGATCAAATAATACAGAAGCATCTCGATGGTAGACTGGAACAATACCTGTGATGACTGCATCAGAAGACTCAGCCTCGGGTCTCCCCGAAAAAGCATAACACAAGCCCCTCTACCACCACCAGTCGGAGTTGCAACTCTACCTCCACGCTGAGCCACAGCTCCACCACCTGAAGCTCTACCACCCCTACCTGCTGACTGACCCCTGCCCCGACCTTTAGCCGGAGGCACTAAATCTCTCTCTAGAGCTGCACAATAAGTACGCTGGGGTCCTGAATGAGTCTGAAGAGGACACTGTCGCATCAGATAACCCAGATCCCCACAAGAAAAACAAGACCTCGGAACAATGATCTGCTCTGATGATCCAGATAAAGTACCACGGCCACCCTGGCCAGAACCATGAGAACCACGGGACACCTGTCCCACCTCGGCTGCTGGCATAGAAGCATGAACCGACCTCTGACGCTGAAAGGAAGTACCACCTCTCTGAGATCCCTTGCCTCCAGATGAGGCACTAGAAAATTGACCACTAGAACGAGCCCTCTTGGAGTCTCCAAACTCCTCTCAAACCATCAACTCTGCCTCCCTAGCGATACTCACGATGGACTGGAAAGAAGCACCCTCACGGGATGATCTAAACACATACAATCTGAGGGAGAAATTCAAACCCCTCATAAACCTGCGGACCCTCTCCTCCTCATCAGGAATCGCAAACGTGGCATGACGAGACAGCAGATAGAAACGCGCCTCATACTCGGCAATTGACATGCCATCCTAAGTCAAGCTCTCAAATCTCAGCCTGCTCTCCTCGCGTACACTCCAAGGTATGAAACGATCACGAAAAGCACTGGCGAAAGCATCCCACTCAACCGGAGGAGACCCCACCGGCAGAGACTTTGCCCAAGACCTCCACCACTCCCTAGCTGGCCCACGGAGCTAAAGAGCAACAAAATGGACCTCCCTCACACCTACCATCCTCACTGCCCCAAGCATCTCGCGGCACAAGGTCAGAAACTCATGAGCATCATCACTCTAACCACCATGAAACATGGGTGGTCTCATCTTTTGAAACCTCTCATAACACTTATGATCTTCAACTGTCAAAACCATATCTGAATCCTCCTGTGCACCAACAACCGACATTGGAACCAAAGGTGGCTGACCCACCGGATCCTGAACAACTGGTACCTGATGCTGCTCTAGGGTATGTGCCCCTGCTCTGGTCTATGAACCCTGAGGCGTACCTACAGCACCCAAAGTAAAACTCTCCATCACTCCCAACATCCTCAATAAGGTCTCCTGAAAGAACAGTGTTGAGAAACCTGGACAAGCCTGATCCTGGCCAACCTCAACCTGTGGCTCAGGAGAAACCTCTCGACCGCGGCCTCTAGCAAGTGCCGCTCCTCGGGCACAGCCTCTACCACGTGCTGCCATACGAACACGGCCCCCAACTCGGGCTCTACCCTGACCTCTAATTGGGGCCTCAACTGCTGCCTCGAGGACTGCCTCCCCTCCATCGCTTGAAACTGAAGCTCTGGTCCTCGGCATCTGCAAAACAACATGTGACATTCAGCACAAGCGATAGAACCATACATGATAAGAGAGAATGAAATGAAAGAAGTTTCCTAACAGTCTCCATAGCCTCTCGAAGATAAGTACAGATGTCTCCGTACCGATCCTTGAGGCTCTACTTAGACTTGGCTTGTACAACTTGGGCTCTGATACCATTTGTCACAACTCAAAACCGGGTGTGATGGCACTTGTCCTATCCCACCAGGACAAGTCAGCCAAAAACCCAACAAGCGGAAGAAAATAACAGAAATATCGAAAGAAAAACTGAAAGGCGGAAGGCTTCATCTATTCAACCAAACCCAAGACTGGTTGTCACATGTACAAACCTCTATTACAGAATTCGAAACAAAACTTAAAGTCTCAATGTTTGTATCTCAAATAGAACAAACATAAGTAAAAAAGTCGAGAGAGGGATTGCCTGCGTCAACAGCTACCTCTCTAGTATCCTCAACGAGCCTCGGAGAAGGGAAGAGAAGCTAGATCATAGTCCTGGCTCGGGTCCTACACAAGTGTGGAAGCAAGGGTGAGTACCAAACAACACGGTACTCAACAAAATCAACAAATAAAACGAAGCAAAGCTAAAAGAATCACGAAACCCCGACTTCCAACTGAACCTCCAAGAACTACAACCTGCACAGAAACTCAGCCCAACCTAACATCCAAGTCATAGATCAAATGATACAAATCAACAATAGATCCTCAAAAAAATAGTAACAGATCAAAATACGATTCCACAAGAGTTAAATAGCACTCCACTAACAAATCAACAAGGAAGTTCAACTCAAATATCAACAAGTCATCTCATAATCATAAGGCACAACATAGCACCACAATAGCGAGGATCAGACAATACAATGCAATGTAATACCATATAATGAATGCATGTCTGACCTATGATACGCATCCGCTAAATCTCAGACCAGAACCCATGGGGGCCACACACGGACCATGTATCCACCGAAAAAGACCTCGGCATCTCATATCGCCGGCAGAAACCTCGGCATCACACATCACTGGCCTCACATGGACCATATATCATCAAAAAGTCTCATCATAGTGTCTCAGAACCAATGCACACAAGCATGTTCACACAAATAATGAGAGAAGGATAGTGTTCACAATCACAACGCAATTCAAAACAAGATAAATCACGTCACACTATCATCAATATATCAACAACAACAATCAAAATCTCAATATTCTCAATATATATATATCAATGACGTCAATTGCCTAGTCTCCATTTCTCTACCCCTTTCATCACAAGTAGGGTCAATCGATTAGCAGAAGTCTCAAGTCTAGTCCCATAATCAACAATGAGCAAAAGACATGTTCAACACAATATAGTCATATCGAGACTATCATGGCAACACATCAATCTTTCAACAATATCAAGTCCATGTCCCAATCGCACATTGGCCTTTCACATAGCATACAAGCCATTTTATTAACCCCGCCGGTTATTATTAGATAGATTCATGCAAGAACTCACCCAATACCTCAATCCTATTACTCTCCAACGCAATCAAGTAAGGAAGTCAAAATTCTAAAAGATTTACAAGGTTTTAAGAGTTCACTTGCCTTAATCGAATCGGAATGAATCAACAATCGGAGCTTTTCCCTTCCGTGAGCAATCCAAAGCAACACAATCTATTCAAATATAAAAACTCAGTCACAATTCGGGTCTATCAATGCCAAAAACACGAAATTCGGAAGGAAAAGGTGAAACAACCCCAAACTCCGATTTCAAAAACGAAACTAGAATCTGAAATTTCTTTCATAAAACTCATCCTCAATATCATAAGAACTCAATGATAAAAAACCCATTTGAAAAGGAAGCTCAAACAGCCCTCAATTTTCATTTTCCTCAAATTTTCGGAGTTCTATCAAAAACCCCCAAAAACACACTTAAAATCCCAAATTCCAATTCAAAATCATGATATAAACATTGGGTAATCAAGGTCAAGGCCAAATTCCCGACTTTACACTCTTCAGGTCAACAATGACCTCCGCGAACGCGGACTACTTACTCCGCAAACACAGAGACCAGCTCTCATACACTCCGCGAATGCGTAACCCCATCCGTGAACACGGAGCCCAACCATCCAATACTCCGCGAACGCGGAGACCAAACCTCATCTCAGATCCACCCCTCTCCGCGAACGCGGAGAACAACATTCTAACCCTCCGCGAATGCGAAGGTTACAAAACATACCCTCCGCGAACACGGAGGTTACCAAACTTACACTCCGCGAACGCGGGCAACAACTTTCTGCTAACGCGGAGACCAAAATAGGTGGCACCAGATAGCAGCAAACTCAGCAATCTCATAAGTCTCTGAATGGACTCTCTAGATTCGTTCGGAACCCCGTGCACACAAACTAGATATGCAACGCCACTAAACTCGACGTTCCGAACTCAATGGAACCATCCGATTTTGGATTCGAGGTCTCCTTGACCCGGAACCCGATAAAGCACATCAAAACTAACTCAAACCTCAACAACTCAAAACCAGCTCAGGGACCTCTAAAAATCAACCAATGCCACCCCTAGAACTAGTATCATCCCCCGAATCCAATGGAGTTGTCGAAATCGACATCTGAGCATCAGATCTCCGAATATTAACCAAAGTCAACCATATGATCAAATTTCCATAATTTTTCAACTTAGGACCTCAAATCTACAAAACAGCCCCAAAACTGACCCCGTCAACTCTCCTAGGCCAAAATCCACATTCCGAAACTGATGAAATCGACAGAATTCACATCCGAGTCCTGAAACTCCGAATGACCTCTAAAACCACAAATTGGTAACTTAAGCCATTACAAATCAAAACTTTACAAAACTTCATTTAACTCACACTTTCACAAAACCAACTTCGGAAACATTTCAAACATGACTCGGGGCAACTCTTGGGGGGGGGGGCAAAACAGTCATTTTATAAAAATTACCAAAATTGACCTTCAAGGTCATTACATTCTTGTTTCCCATTCACACCTTGCTTAAACCCAACAATCCCCAACATGAATGAGGAATGGCTATTGTTAAAACATATGCATGAAAAAACTTGTTTGTCTCGTAAGTAAGGATTACTTGCATCTGGATAAGTAGGTTTCCCTTTGAACTTTCCATAGTGAACATATATCGGATATACTTGGTCAATCGGTAGACTTGATATCTTTGAACCGTCGAGCTTTGGTGTATTCCTAGACAACATAAGTCACACAATCAACCCTTGAACTATTCTTGGTTCTCATTGTTTTGTTCATTTCAGCCATGAACACGTCTTGGTTTATAAGTGCATAGAGAACTGGCCTTACCGGATTCTCCTTGAAGCGGCTTATACTTCACACTTGTTGACACCCAATTTTAACCCTCCTCGATATGAATTAATCTTTGAGCTTCTAATTTCAAACGATTTAGAATAATTAGTTTTATAAAAATTCAATTTATTTTTCAAAGTTTTGAAGTGATTTTAGTCCTTTTTATAAATTTTAAATAATAATATATGTTTTATATAATTATGTATATAATTAGTATATTTTATAAATATTTGAAAATCACCTCATAATTTTTTACATTTTTATTAAATATTTTAATATTTTAGTCTAGTTCAAATTATGGTAATAATTTTGAATCAATTTTTTTATAATCAAGTTAGTTATTTTATTTCGTTAAAATTAAGAAGCTCATTAATTAATTTATATCAATTTGTCTTGTTTAACTTTTGGCCGAATCCACCTATTAACTCAATTGGCTAAGTTTTAAATTTCAATTAGCTATGATTGAAATCCAAATGGCCATCCCTCCTATTACAATTCTAACCAATTTTTAGCCTCACTTTAAACCCATTTCAGACCAAATTTTGGGCCTTTTCTTCCTAATTCACATCGAGCCCAACTTCAATTCCAATTACCCAGCCCAACCCCAATTCGAACATATCAGCTCACACATTATAACAATACCCAGCAACTCATCAACAATACAACTCCAACATCAGTACAAACGACAAATTCAAACAACAATTTGAACATCACAGCAGCTATACGGCGTGAACACAACGATTCCAGCCAATTCACAAACGACAAATTCAATACAACGGATCAATTTCACAGCGACTAGACGGTGTCTTCATCAACACACAGAGCAATTCACGTCGAGTTCACGGCGCTGAGAACGCGTATGCCAGTACATCGATTCCTTTGTCTTCTTCCCCAAAGTACCTCTGCAATTTCAGTAGCGTTCTCTGGATATTCGTCCTTGCTCGCGTGGATTGGCGCCACGTCAAGCTCGGGTACGCTCGAATTCATCCTAGCCTTCCACCTCACCTTCAATCCATTGAATGTTAGGAGGAATTTGGAATCATCTGGGCATTTTTCCTTATCCATTAAGGTGAATTCGAATTTGGAATTCCGAATTTACCCCAATCCTTATCCAATTAGCTTGGTTTGATTTTGGAATTCGAAATTGTCCCTCAATTTCTCATACCAATTATACCCTTTCCCCCCCCCCCCCCCAAAAGTGAACCCGAATATCCTCCTATTTATACCCCTCTTGTGTTACTGTTCAAGGGGGTTGAGAAAAATTCGAGTGTTGGAGAATTCTAACGTTGAAAAAATTCGGAGATTTTTGGTGGGAATTTCTGGTTTGGGAAAATTTTGCTTGAAATTTTTTTGGGGTTAGGAAAATTTTAGTGGGAAGAACTGATAAAGAAGGAACTGCAGGCTACAAAAGTCGTAAAACAATAACATCTAAGTTTCTTTCTTTTGCTCACCACTCGCAAAGCTCATCAAAGTTCATTCGTGGTGAAGTCGCTATTCCTTTGCCCGTCGTCTCAGTTCGCTGCTGTAGAAGAGGTATAGTTGCCTCACTTTTTAGCCTTTCTTAGTCTATTTTTCGAATTAGTTTATGAGCTTCTGTGTATGAAATGGTGAAATAGTGTTCTGAAACGATTTCTTGATCTCAATATGGCATGATTTTGTTCTGAAAGCTAGCTGAAATTTCTATGTTTTGTTCTATTTGAAATGACTTACTGTTTATTTGATTCCAACTTTGAGTTTGTAGTTGTAACATTCCTGTTATTGGTTTGTTTCCAGTTATGCATCAGACCCTAGTGTTTAAGACCTACGTTTTCCATGGTTTTGTTTTCTCGTTTAGCTTTATACTTGTTAAGATGATCAGAATGCCATCTCTACCATTAGTTTTTGTTTGCCATGCTATATTCTCTGCCTCTCAGAAATTGTGTTTTAATGGTTCAAGAGTTCCCCTTTTGTTCAAATGTGATCTTGCTTTTTCCATTGAAATGTTTTGGCTTATCTAACTTTGTTCTTCATCTTTAAGCATCTCTAAAGCTTGTGAGTAGATTAAGGGGTCTGTTAGTTCCTGTTTTTCGTGAGTATCATTATAGCATATCCATCTTCTGCTTTTATTTCGTCAAAATCTTGAAATATAGTCGGCTTTTCTTCTAGCATCTTTCAGTCTCCAACATTTTGATATTAGTCTCTTTTTTTTTCATGCTCATTATAGTTCATTTTTGACATCAAGTCTTGCTTTGTTTTATTAATGTTGGTGTTTTGAATAAAGGCAGAATACATAGTATGTAGTGTTATTGCATTCTCATTCCGATAGCTTGGTTTTCTCGATTTTCTTTGATCTTCTCATTGCCTCGCTGCCTGGTTTTCCTTGAGTAATCTGGTCCATGCTTACATTTTGTTTAATTTAGTCCAAATTTGTTTACCATGGGTAGCTGACCCATATTAGTAGGTGTGGATTCACTCCAATTTATGGTCATCTTGTGGTATGAATGTTTTCCTTTCGATATAAGACCCATGTTCTAATTTTGTTTTCACAATTTTTACCTATTTGATTTGTTTTCTATTAATAGATGTCATCCACTTCCAGCCCAAAATGAGTTGTTTTCAGGTGTTACTGTTTCATTGTTTGGTGACCTGATACTGTCCAATATTGATTTAGCTCGATATAACATGCCTTAAGTCAGCACTGTTTTCAAACCTCGCTTTCTGTTTTGTTTGGCTTGCTTGTTCTTTATCCATTTAGCTTCATATCTTTTGGTTTAGGTTCGGCCATTGTGTTGCTTCATGGGGGGTTTTGGCTAGAGTTCATCAATATCTTAGTCTGAAAGCTCTTCTGAAGGAGTCCATTCTTTGATGCCTTGTTATTTTTTGTCTTTTGAATTCAGTTTGTATTAATCTGTGATTGTTTGTTGGCCACTGTCTTTGGTATTTAAATGTTTATATGTGAATTATGTTTCTCTATACCTATCTGCCTACTTACTGATCATAATTGATTGCCTTGCTAGTAGCAATTATTCCATCGCATTGCTTTTCTCTACTAAACCATTGAGTTGTTACTTACATATTTTATTCATTTTTGTTTGCATGTGAAATCTGCCCCGAATCTTCTTGGACTCCCTCTCCTCTTTGCATTTTCCAATTGGGCCATAGAGGCCCAATCCTTCTTTTATCAAGTCGGCCGCCAAATAAAATCGAAGAGCAGGTCCAAAGTAGTTGAAATACAGGTTGAAGGCAGAAATACAGGGCTGCAACGTGAAATTACAGGTTTTAGAGAGTCGGAATTGGGTTGTATACACTGGTATACACCAGTATACAACGATACAGGGTGATACAGCAGTATACCCTAATATACAGGCCTGAATACAGGGTATATACAGTGTATACAGCACTGTATACAACAATGATTGGGCCCAAATAGCCTCAAATTTCAGCAGTGTTTGATGTAATTGGGCTGAAAGCCCATATTTATATATATATTTGTAGATTAGGACAGGTACAGTTGGGGCCAAAGGCCCACACATTTGATAGTTTATTATTAGCTTAGGACAGGTGAGAATGGGCCAAAAGCCCAATGAAAATCAAATTAGGCCCAAGTACTGGTCCAGGCGGACAGAAACCAGACTTGGGCCATAAATATCTTTCCCTCCTTATCAACTATTTTATATTGTTTAACTGTTATTATTTGCTTTATTTGATAATCAATTTTAAAGTTAAAACTTAATTCATAATTCCCAAGAGATGGCTATTTTGTGTTAATTTTTTCAAAATAAATAAATAAATAATTGCTCGAAATCTTGAAATTGATGTTTAAATGTTTAAGTCTTTCTTTACTTAGTCTTATTTTGGAACAAAAAATGTCTTTTTTCGAATAGTCTTATTTTGGAACAAAAAATGTCTTTTTTCGAAAATTGGTTCAAGTGTAAAAATCTATAAAAGCGTCTATTTTCAAAGTTAGCCAAATATTTTCAAGTTGTCGGTCAACCGCAAGTTAGTGGGCATTTCGAGTGCTTAACACCTTCTCGAAATGTACATTGAACCCTCGAACCCCTCTTTGGTTATTTCAAATTGATTTTTTGTTTTAAATCGTTTTGAAATTAAGTTTTCTTGATTTTTCTTTAAAAAATTAAGTGGTGATTCTCTTAAATTAACTTTAATCCTTTTAATATAAATAAAACAACACTTACATAGGTGATTTCTAAATGTGTTATATCGTAGATACACCATTTGATATATCCTGTATCAAACTTAGAAACCATTAAAAAGTCTTAATGCCTTTATCTTTGGTATTGAACATTGTCTCATCATGAGAATGGATCATAAATTAATCTTTTGACAATGTTGAACCGTCATCTATGACTTTGTTTGATCTCTTTGAACTTGAATCTTGGGATCTCCAACTAGGTAGAGTTACTGCCACGATGACTTGTCCTCAGCCATAGTCCCATTCCCATCGATGATCTCTCAACTCCTTCTCTAGTTAGGCCTTTTGTAAGTGGATCTGACTCATTATCCTTTGACTTCACAGTCAACTGTGAAAATTCCACTAGAGAGTAGTTGTCTTACAGTGTTGTGTCTCCGTCGTATGTGATGAGATTTACCATTATACATAATGCTTCCAGCCCTTCCTATTGCAGCTTGACTATCACAGTGTATGCATATAGGGGCCATAGATTTGCGCCAAAATGGAACTTCTTCTAAGAAATTTCGAAGCCATTCAGCTTCTTCACATGCCTTGTCTAAGGCTATGAATTATGACTCCACTGTAGAGCGAGCAATACTTGTCTGTTTGGATGATTTCCAAGAAATTGCTCCTCCACCAATAGTGAAAACATATCCACTCGTGGATTTAGTATCATTTGACCCAGTAATCCAATTTTCATCACTATATCCTTCAACAATTGTTGGATATTTGTTGTAATGCAATGCATAGTTTTGAGAATCATCTAAGTACCCCAAATCCCTTTTCATTGCCATCCAATGATTTTGATTGGGATTACTTGTGTATCGACTCAGCTTACTTATAGCACAGGCTATGTCTGGTCGTGTACAGTTCATGACGTACATCAAACTTCCTAATACTCTGGCATACTCCAATTGAAACTGACTTTCACCTTTATTCTTAGCAAGATTAAGGTTCACATCAATTGGTGTCTTCGCCCTTTTGAAATTCAAGTACTTAAACTTTTCAAATACCTTTCGAATATAATGAGATTGAGACAATGCTAGACCGTGAGGAGTTTTATGAATCTTAATTCCCAATATCAAATCGGCCATTCCTAGATCTTTCATATCAAACTTACTAGCGAGCATACGCTTAGTAGCTTTTACATTAGCAATGTCATTGCTCATTATCAGCATGTCATCCACATATAGGCATACAACGACCTCTTGATTTGGAGTGTCTTTAATGTAAACACATTCATCACATTCATTGATCTTAAATCCATTTGCCAACATGGTTTGATCAAACTTTGCATGCCTTTGTTTTGGTGCTTGTTTTAGTCCATAGAGTGACTTAACAAGTTTGCACACTTTCTTTTCTTTACCAGGAACTATGAAGCCCTCGGGTTATTCCATGTAAATTTCTTCCTCCAACTCTCCATTCTAGAAGGCAGTTTTTACATCCATTTGATGGATTTCAAGACCGTATACTGCAGCTAGGGCAATTAGCATCCGAATTGATGTAATCCTAGTCACTGAAGAGTATGTGTCAAAATAATCAAGACCTTCTTTCTGTCTAAAGCCTTTGACGACAAGTCTTGCTTTGTATTTGTCAATAGTTCCATCAGCTTTCATTTTCTTTTTGAAAATCCATTTTGAAGCCAAAGGTTTATTTCCTTGAGGAAGATCAACCAACTCCCAAGTATGATTTCTTAAGATTGACTCAATCTCACTATTGACAGCCTCTTTCCAAAAGGTTGAGTCCGTAGACAACATAGCTTCCTTGAATGTTTGAGGTTCATTTTCAAGAAGAAATGCTACAAAATCATATCCAAATGAAGTAGATGTCCTTTGACGTTTACTACGTCTTGGACTCTCTTTAATAGGTACATCCTCTTTTGGTTCTTCTCGTGGTCATTTAGACCCTTCACTAGACAATTTGATTCTAGTTTTATACGGATAGATGTGTTCAAATAATTCAACATTATCTTATTCTATTACCGTATTGTCATGAATATCCATATGCTCGGAATTATGAACTAAAAATTGATATGCCTTACTATTTGTGGCATATCCAATAAAAACACAGTCCACTGTTTTAGGTCTTATTTTGACTCTCTTAGGTATAGGAACTTGGACTTTGGCTAGACACCCCCACATTTTGAAATATTTTAAGTTGGGTTTTACCTTTCCATTTCTCATATGGAATAACATGTGTCTTGCTATGGGGCACTCTATTGAGTATCCGATTTGCTGTAAGGATAGCTTCCCCTCACAAGTTTTGCGGTAAACCTGAACTTATAAGTAAGGCATTCATCATTTCCTTTAAAGTTCGATTTTTCCTTTCCGTAATTCCATTAGTTGAGGTGAGTATGGAGCAGTAGTTTGATGGATGATTCCATTTTCCAAACATATCTCTGCAAACGGAGATTCATATTCTCCACCTCTGTCACTTCTAATCATCTTTATCTTTTTATCCAACGGATTTTCAACTTCAGTTTTGTATTGCCTAAATGCTTCTATTGCTTCATCCTTACCATTTAGCAAATAGACATAACAGTATCTAGTGCAATCGTCAATGAAAATTATGAAATACTTTTTCCCATCTCAAGATGGTGTTGACTTCATGTCACAAATGTCAATGTGAATCAATTCTAAGGGGTATGAATTCCTTGCAATAGATTTATAAGGATGCTTAGCATACTTAGATTCAACACATACTTGACATTTTGATTTATTGCACTCAAAGTTAGACAAAACATTTAAGTTAATCAGTTTTTGTAAGGTTTTGTAATTGACATGTCCCAAATGTTCATGCCATAAATAGTTTGACTCAAGCAAGTAAGAATAAGCAGAATCTTTATTCATATCAACTACAATTACATTGAGTTTGAAGAGGCCCTCAGTGAGGTAACCTTTTCCTACATACATTTCATTCTTACTCACTACTACTTTATCATAAACAAATACTCACTTGAATCCTTTCTTGGTCAGAACTGGTATAGAAACTAAGTTCTTTCGCAGTTCTGGAACATAGAAGACTCTATTTAAAGTCACCACCTTGCATGAGGTCATCTTCAAGTAAATCTTGCCAGTTTCTTCAACCTTTGCAGCAGCGGAGTTCGCCATGAACAACTTCTCATCCACTAGGGCTGGGGCTGGAGCATATGATGCAAATAACTCTTTGTTGGCACACACATGACAGGAGGCACCAGAATCTATCCACCATTCTCTTAGATTTTCAACCAAGTTGAATTCTGGAAGCATTGCACAGAGATCATCTTTGGATTCATCCAAATTTGCTTGATCCTTCTTTTTGTCCTTCTTAGGGGCTCGACATTCAGTAGCCCTATGACCACGTTTGCCACAATTGAAGCAGTTTCTCATAAACTTCTTCTTAGGAGGATTACTCTTCGGTCCAGATGCTTTCTTTCTTTTTCTTGACTTTGTGGGATCTTCTTCAACAATATTTGCTCCAGGTATTGCAAAATCACCACGTGATCTCTTTTCTGTGGCCTTGTTATCTTCTTCGATTCTCAGCCTTACCATGAGATCTTCAACAGTCATCTCCTTGTGCTTATGTTTCAAGTAGTTTTTGAAGTCCTTCCACAGCGGTGGTAACTTCTCAATAATGGCCGCCACTTGAAACGCATCATTCACAACCAATCCTACATTAAAGATTATGTGATTATTTAGAGCAAACTTAATATGTTCAACACATGTATTATATAAAATTATACCTTCGGCAAGAAGATCATGGATTATAACCCGCAACTCCTGAACTTGAGTGACAACAGTCTTACTGTCAATCATCTTATAGTCTAGAAACTTTGCCACAATGAACTTCTTCATTCTGGCATCCTCTGTTTTGTACTTTTTCTCTAAAGCATCCCACAGTTCTTTGGATGTCTTCATATTGTTGTATACATTGTACAGATCATCCTGCAGGCCACTCAGAATATAGTTTTTACACAAAAAGTCTGAGTGTTTCCATGCTTCTATTACCAAGAAACGTTCTTCATATGGCGTTTCATCTGATAGAACAGGAATATTCTCATTAATGAACCTTTGCAGACTCAGCGTCGTCAAATAGAAGAACATCTTCTGCTGCCATCTCTTAAAATCAGTCCTAGAGAACTTTGGAGGTTTCTCTAGTGGTGCAATAGCAGCAATTGAACGATTGGGTGCAACTGATGTTGTTGCAGCACTCGATGTTCCAACGTTAATTTGACTTGAATTAGTCATTCTTCTGTCACAAATGGCAGACACTTTAGTATATAAAATACTAACAGTAAAGATTAAATCTTTATTCAATTTGTTTCTAATTTAACGATGAAGTTCTATTTTTCTTCTAATCACTAATCGAATGAATTCTTAAATTCAAACAGAGTAGAAATCCCAAAAGGTTTTAATCTCCAGAAACCTCAAATATATAAACAATTCTACAATAAATTTCTTAAGTTTGTTATCTTCTGTATTCAGGTTAGTAAAAATAGAAAAAGATGAAAAGGGAAAAAACAGAAAATAAACAATCCGAGTCCACAGAACCCACTGTGTATCCTTAAGAAATGTAATCCCCTCAAGTACCCGAGGTTGTAGATTAATTTCTCCCAAGATAAAACGGATTAACCTATTAAAGAAGTAGCGGTACCTCACACTTCAATAATTTCAGTGAACTCAAAAATCAGCAACGAGATCACACACATAGACTCAGTCGATCGGCAATTTTATTAGTAAGAAGATGTATGCAGAAGAGAAAAAAAATTTCAGTATCGAAAAATGAGAGAAATCCTCTCCTTTTATAGCCAATCATAGGTGTGAACATACTTGTTCAGAACGGCGGTGTCTTTTGGGAAAAGAAGCGTGAATTTGGAAGGAACAGATCCTTTCTGAGTGACGCGAATTTTCAATTAAATTCCGTTACTCCTAACTAATTTCGTGAATTAAAATAACTAATTAATAATTCTAAATTACCATTGAGAAAAAGGAAGGAAATTAATTAATGAGATTGATTAGATAAATTTTATCCAAAAATTTTATCAATCAATCACATCATTTACCAAATCCAAATCCGAAGCAGAGCGAGCGACGACGACGGCGTGAGGGGGCATCTTCTACTTGACCCTTTAAGAGCTAAAGGAAGTGTTTCCTAATATAAGGACAAACGTTTTCCTTTCTTCTACCAATATGAGAGAAATGACTTTTCATCTTCAATGAATTTTTCATTTGAAATGATTTTTCATTTTTCCTCCAAATTGGTTCCCCCACATTTCTCAATTTCTCATTCATTCTTATTTCCCATTCACACCTTGCTTAAACCCAACAGAATGAAAAGTGAAGAACAAGATGTTGAATGTCATTCCTAGAGAGGAAATATATGAAGTTGTCAATCTCAGGAGAAACTCTCAAATTAGCAATGTCGAGGGTAAAATTAGTAATGGGTCATTCATGAAGAGTCAACAATTGGCAAATAATCTTTTTAAATTTAATTGTACGGTATAGTAAATCATTCTTTGTTATCCAATGAGATTTATCAAGTGTCAACTCTGTACGTCTACACCAGTTATACCTCCATTTCTTCAATAAGATGCTTGTTCTCGCAGCATCTTTACAAGGAAAACACATCAAAATGACATCAATTACATTATCCGAAAGGTTTCTGAGGACGTCTAGGAGTAAACTTCGACAACATTTTCTTTATTAGGAGACATAATATAACAATAATCACCAAGAACTTGTAGAAAATAAACAATAATATGATGTAAGCAATCTCCAAATTATCTATGGATGGAACTGCTATTCACATCATCAGATTAATGTAAGAACGAAAGGAACACATATATACAATCATAATTACCTAGAACCTATAGTAAAAATAAACAATATTAATATACAATAACAACATATTTAGTATAATTCGACAACTTGGGGTTTAGATAGATGTATATAGATCTTATCTCTATCTATCTTGGAGGTAGAGAGATAGTTTTTGACAGACCCTCAGCTCAAGGAAGAAAAAAACAGTTCAAAGCAGTATAAAGAAAGAAATAATGAAAATAAAAAGGACTATAGACAACCTGACAATCATCTTAAACAATAATCGTTAGTCGTAAATAAGTAATCACAAAACTATCTGGACAACAGTTTGGATATTTCATGCAGATTCTTCAAAATAAACCAAATATTAGAAGAAGAAAAAAACATACACTTGATAAAATTTGCTCTTTAATATCCATTACTTGGATTCTTATAGCAAGAACACCTTCCATTCAAAGTTAGCCTCAATAGACCAGAATCACATAAATTGGGTGTGTTTGGTATAAAGGAAAACATTATGTTCTCCAAATTTTTCACGTTTGGTTGATCAAAATATTTTGAAAAAAAATTTCTTTTGAAAATGAGTTCGTTAAAAATAAAGAAAATATATTTCCTAATAGAAGTAAAAAAAACAAGTTTGATAAGTAACATTTCAAGCTCATTGTCTCTGCTACATCTTTAATGCTCCCAAGCCCTACACCCCAAACCCGTGTTATCTACTCCATCCCACCTATATAATGCTCTTGGGATATATTTATTTATTTATTTATCAAATATTAGAAAATAATTAAGTAAAACAATACTCATGACTTTCGAATCATGGTACCGAGGATCGTTCTCAGCTCCAACCCGATCATGGGTTGGCATGGTCTAATAGTTGTCTGGTAGACTCTTCAAATTTTTTAAGGGGTATTTGACTATGAAAATTATGAGTATATGTAAAAATAATTTTTATTTTTAAAGTGAAAAATTGATATGAAAAAATTAAAGTTGTATTTGACGATGCATACAAATTGGAGTTGTTTTTAAATTTTTGTGAGTAATTTATAATGAAAAAGTGAAAATAATTTTTGATAATTTTTCAAATTTCGAAATTCAACTTGCTCTAGAATTTTATGAAAAAGTGTTTTCCGAAGTTCAACTCGATCCAAAAAAATTATAAAAATTTCATGTCTAAAAACGCCCTAAAAATAAGTTAAAAACCTATTTACATATTTTCCAATGAATTATGTAATTTAACTCATAAAAATAAGCTTAAGAAACTAATTTCACCATATTTTGAACATCAAATTAAAAGGAGAGAAGTAGTTTTGAAGCTTACCAAATACAGAAAAGGGTCATATTTATCCTTGTACTCTTAGGAAAGGGTTATATTTACCCCTTGTTATACTTTTTTGGAATTTTTGACCAAAATAATACATTTTTTAAAATTTTACAAAACTAGTATAAACATAGTAACGTTTTAGGATATATTTTATTTTTTAAAAACGGCGTTAAGTTGAGAAATGTTACATCACTTTACGCTAAAAACGTTACTGTGAGTAACGTTTTATAATACGTACTGTGAGTCACATTTTACACCTAAAACGTTACTGACAGTAATGTTTCTTACGAATCCAATCAAGGGACATCAAATCCAATCAAGGGACATCTAAAAAAGGCCTCTCACCTAGATGTGTCTTGAAAGTTAATTGGATGAAAACATATGACTCTATTGAGCGATGTTTCCTAAAGAGTATGCTGGCGGAATTAGGATTCCCTCATAAATTCATTACCTAGATAATAGTGTGTATCACTACTATTTCTTATTCATTGATGCTCAATGGGGGATTAACCAAACCATTCCAGGGTAGGAGAGGAATTAGACAAGGTGACTCATGTCACTTTACCTTTTGTAATTGCAATGGAGTATCTCCACAGGGAACTAAGTATGCTTACTATGAACTCACAATTCCAATTCCATCCGAGATGTAATTAAGAAGTTCGGTTTACTACACATATGTTTTGCTGATGACTTATTTATGTTTTGCAAGGCTGAAGTACATCTATTGAGTTGATGCAAGGGGCCTTTCAAAAAATCTTTGCAGCTTCAGATTTATAGGCAAATATAAACAAGAGTTCCATCTTTATGTTTGGGGTCAAAGACTTAGCAAAACATCAGTTACTACAGTAACTTAGCTACTGTGAAGGGACTCTGCCTTTTACATACCTTGGAGTGCCTCTTTCCTCCAAGAAACTAACAATAGACCAACGTTTACCCCTAGTTGATAAAATCCTTGAAATAATGAGATGGTGGTCAACAAAACTACTAGCTTACTCTGGCAGGCTTCAATTGATAAAATCTATAGTGTTTGATATCCAAACATATTGGGCACAGATCTTCATCTTCCCAAAGAGGATCATGAAGTTGATCAATAGTCACTGCAGGATCTTCTTATGGACATGTTCTATATGCCCATCTAAGAGACAACTGGTCTCTTGGAAAAAGTTTGCATGCCCAAAGTAGTAGGGGGTAAAATGTTTTGAATCTATGTAATTGAAACAGGGTTGTTTAGAGAATAGCAGAAGAAAAGTATAATAGGGGAACCTTCTGCTAGCCCAAGATCGTTAACTAAGATCGGAAGATTCAACTAAAGAAGAGGAACCTAGAAAGGAAAACTTGGTTATGGAAGAAGACTCTTTGATTTGGGTTGTTCTTGGGTTGATATCAAATGTACAATAACATTCCCTATTTATACTTACCTATGGATGGTTCTAGATACTACAAAATCTAGACTTTTCCATGATTCTCTACAAGTATCTAATTCCTCAAGAACATCTATAAGAAAAATATAGTAACATTATCTTCTACTCTAGAATATCTAGATATTTCTACAAGATACTTATCCAAGTGACTACACTAGATTATTCTAGAAACTTTCCAAAAAATCTAGGATTTTTTGTAGTTCCAAAAAATCAACTTTATAATTTCATACTCCCCCTTAAAGTGATTTTTTGAAAGCTACCCCAAACTTATAGCAGAAGAACTCAAACGAAGCTTTGAACCACGCCTTGGTGAAAATCTCAGCAATTTCTTCCGAACTCCTCTTGGTTCTTCAAATGATGAAGATTCTTCATAATCAATTGATCCATGTGAATTATCTCCTTGTTGAGTTCTCAGACTCCCCCTTTCTCTTAGCTTCCCGACAACTGTATTATTTAGAGAATCGCCTTTCCCAGCTAAGTCGATGACAATTTGACCATCAATTTTCTGAGAAGCGTCAACACCAGTGTAGAATCTATCACTAGATTTTCTTTCAAGCTCCTCAATAATTTGTTTGTCAGCTTTAGAGCTTCCAAAAAACACGTCGTCTGCCTCTCCACTTGAAATCTGGCCTTCAAGGTCAGCTTCTTCATCTATTTTATCTTTTGCTTCTTCATATGCTTCCAATGTTTGATCCAAGCCAACGATTGACCTCGTTATGTATGACGATTGATCAGAGACTTCAACTTTTAATACATCTTCCTTATTGCTTTCTCCTGAATGCTCACCGTTGGCATATATAGTTTCAAACACTGCTTATTCAGAATCTACTTCCTTGATTTCGTCGACAGAAGCTACCATATCACCAATATGAACATCTTCAAAAGTTTCTTGCTTCATACTGATGACATTAGTGTCTTGATTCTCCACGTGATCGAGTGCATTATCATATGAATCCTCGATTCAATATCTTTCAAGTTTGATGGAAATCATGGCATCTATTGCTCGAGCCTCAGCTACTAAACAGTTTTTCCATTCTTCTTATTCTTCAGCAACCTTTTGAGCCATATTGCTCTCCTTGGCTTGGCAATATCTTTTTATGTGTCCTATTTCACCACAACAATAACGTTTGAGAGGCTTCTTACCATAATAGTCAGAAGGCTCCTCCTTCTTTTCAGGTGAGCTTGAACCACCTGAGGAACGATTAGCCAACTGCTTGGCTAGTAATTCCTGTGACGACAATAAATTTTCAAACTCCTCCAAGGATGGTTGTTGAGCCCATCCTTGAATCGACGTCACAAATGGAATATATTCAGGTTTCAAACCACGAATGACTATTCTTCTCATTCATGCTTTAGAAATAGCCTATTTCGGATTCAACAAAGATATCGCAGAACATAAGTTCTTAATCTTTAAAAAATATTCGGCGATAGAAAGATTACCTTGAGTGGTGTTAGCCAATTCATTCTCCAACATCTGCAGTCGGGCTTCATTCTTCTTGTTGAACAAACGATCGAGGGTCCTCTATATTTCATGAGCTGATTTGCACTTTATAATATGATTGAATAAACCAGAGGAGATTGTCCACTTCAGAATGAACTCCGCCTTAGCATTAATCTGCTTCCACTTCTTGTAGGCACTGCTATTTTCCGGTCCGTCAGCAGGAGGACTTGTGTTACTCCCATCAACAACATCCCACAAATCTTCTCCCACAAGGTATGATTCCATACATGTTTTCCATACCTTGTAATTGGACTGATTCAACAACTCCATCCCCAGTCTATTAACACGATCACCAAAATCCATATCGACAAACCAGTTGAATCTACCACTAATCCGATCTTGAATAAAATCCAAAAGTCAACAAATGACTATGGCTCTGATACCATGTAGAGAATAGCAGAAGAAAAGTATAATAGGGGAACCTTCTACTAGCCCAAGATCGTTAACTAAGATCTGAAGATTCAACTAAAGAAGAGGAGGCTAGAAAGGAGAAGAAATATTTTGGAAAGGAGAACTTGGTTATGGAAGAAACTCTTTGATTTGGGTTGTTCTTGGGTTGATTTCAAATGTACAATATCATTCCCTATTTATACTTACCTATGGATGGTTCTAGATACTACAAAATCTAGACTTTTCCATGATTATTCTCTACAAATATCTAATTCCTCTAGAACATCTATAAGAAAAATCTAGTAACATTATCTTCTACTCTAGAATATCTAGATATTTCTACAAGATACTTATCCATGTGACTACACTAGATTATTCTAGAAACTTTCCTAAAAATCTAGGATTTTTTGTAGTTCCAAAAAATCAACTTTATAATTTCACAGGTTGCAGTAGCTAAACAATTATGGGCTTTATCTACCAAGGAGGACAACTTATGGATCAAATGAGTGAATATTTACTATATGAAAGGGGAGACTGTGGATACATTCAACATCCCTAGAAATGCTACTTGGGTGATTATGAAGATAATAGAATCCAAGAAAATTGTCATGCAGGCACAGGGACTTCAGGGTAATCTCTTTGCAAGATTAGATCAGTTGACAGTAGGGGCTAAATTTTCCATAAAGTTTTTTATGGAGCTATGTTTTCACAACTCCCAAAAGTACCATGGAAATGCTTCACTCTTCAGGCCAGCATTATCCTAGACATAACTTTATCTTGTGGTTGACCTTGTTAAAGAGGCTAGCTATTATTGATAGACTTATCAAGTATGGGGTGCAAATAGACTCATCATGTGTGTATTGCAACAATGTTATGAAAACACAGGATCATCTTTTCTTTGACTGTCTTATCACAAGGACTTTGTGATACAGGATGCTGAAATGGATGGGCTTTATGAGACCTATAGGAATCTGGCAATAGGAGGTAGATTGGGTCATCAGCTACGTAAAAAAAAAAAACAAGAAAAGGTGATATCATTGTCATTTGGAGAGAAAGAAATATGATCAGGTTCCAAGGAAGTAAGTATCAAGTTGACAGAATTTGTAAAGAGAGAGTTGCTCATGTCCATGTCAGAGGCAGGAATCAAAAGAAATGGTCTATACAGTTTCAGCAGTTAGCTTCCATGCCATGAAATTTTATTTTTTTGTGATCTCCTTCCAGTAGTTGTCTTGTTACTCTACTGACTGTATTTTTTTTTTCAGATTGTTGTTCTTGCTTAGTTTGTATTCTATTTTGGAGTCTTGTTATGAGTAGTGACTCCTTAGGCATGTTGGCGTGAGTCCTACTCCAGATAGTTTGTTTATTTTGAGAGACAATTGGTCAACAATGTCTAGTTCTGTAACTATTATATTTAAAAATTAAATTCTTTATTTACCAAAAAATTATTTAAAAAATATGATATAGGCAAAATAGATGAATACTATAAGATATCCAAAACTAACAAATTAAAGTTTGGAGGTTATGGCCAGAAAAAATTAGGGAGTTACGAAAATTATTAAAAGTAAAAATTAAAGAGGTGTAAGTCATGGGTAATTACTCATTTTAAATAAATTAAATAATAAATTAGAAGAAGGTAAAAAAAAGAGAGAGAGAATAAAAAAATAAATTTATTAAGAATAGAAATTAGAGAGGTGGGGGTTAAGAATCATTAATTGACATGTGAAGAGTCTTTATTGTAAATGTTCCTTCATTAATAAAAAATATATTTGTAATAAATTAAATAATTCACTTTTATAATAAAATAATTAATTTAAATAACAAAAGGCCAAAAAAGGAAAAAAAATGCAAATGGAGGTCATAGAGAGGTGTCACATCACCTTGTCTATGTTTCTCTTTTATTATATACTCCCTCTGTTTCACGAAGAATGACCTGGTTTGACTTGGTACGGAGTTTAAGAAAATAAAGAAGACTTTTCTATTTTGTGGTCCTAAATTAAAGTTATGTCAAATGTACCAAAATGCCTTTTAATCTTGTGACCTCAAACATGCCATGTGGAAAGTTGAAACTAAAATGTTGCCAAAAAAGGAAAGGGGTCATTCTTTTTTAAACAAACTAAAATAGAAAGGAGGTCATTCTTTTTTAAACGGAGGGAGTATATAGATATAGATTTTGAGGAAAAAACTTGCCCATTTTAGCTCATTTAAGTTTGTTTCCGGTTAGCCATCACCAACTTTATCAAGTGGTCATGCAAATTTATAGAATTTTAAATAGTACAAGTATGTAATAGGTTGCCATAATAGTTTGAGTTGGCAAAATGCATCTAGTTAAGAAGCAAACACTAACACTTTATAGCATAACTAAAAGTTTGAGTCAATAAGAAGTAAAAATATAAAATTAGTCCTAAGTGAAGGCCTTTACATGTCAAAGGTTAAAACTATTATAATTTATTAATATTTGTGGAGTTATCAATTAATTCGTTAAAAATCCTCAAATTATTATAGAACTAATAATCCGATAAAAGAATCTTAAACTATTATCGAAATGTTAAACCAATAAGGCCGTTATTAATGAACCAATAACATTTTTTTTTGATTTGGTCTTGAACCATCCTACCCTTTTTTTTTAAAAGTAAATTTTAGGAATATCAAAGATAAAAATCATATTAGCGCTCTATGGCTACAGTTTTGCTATTTGCGCTCCATAACCAAATTATGTTTGCTATGGAGCATCTCATTTGTATAAAATAGCAGCAATTGTATAAAAATTATGGGGATTTTGTATGAAAATTGCATTTGTATATGTATATGTTCTCTGTGTTAGGCTAGAGTGGCGAGCGAGATTGGGAGAGAGAGGAGAGAGGTGAGCGAGAGTGGGCTAAGTGTGGAGAGAGGTGAATTGTATATGTATATCGATTAGATAATTGTATATATGTGTCACACCCCTATTTTTTCCAAACGTGAGAAGTTTTGAAAAAGAAGTTTTTCCAATTAAAGTGACATTTTGAAAAGAGATTTTTTTATTTCACAGAGTTGCCACTTGGAATTGAGTTTTGGTGTTCCAAGTCACCTTATTTGAATCCCTAATCAAAAGGAAGTTGACTCTTTATTTTATTGGTCTGCAAACTAGAAATCTAGTTAAGGAATTTTGTTGCCCGAGGGGAAAGTGTCAGGCACCCCTCGAGTCCCGTGGTTCTAGCACGGTCGATTTATTGACTTTTATATGGCTTGAATTAAATTTTGAATATGTTATACTTATTAGCTAAAATATAAAATGTCCATTCCCGCTTTCTTTGCTTTAATTTTAAACTGCTTAAAACTTTCTTGTTTTTATTTGTGTGTGGTGTATTGGTAGCATCACTTTCCAATCTTGCCACAAATTATCTATTTGTTTGTATTTCACGCCTAATATTTGCTTAAAACTCGGCCTAATAATGTTCCTAACGATTTAATTCAAAGAAATTAAATTAATTATTAAAATTATTTGAAAACCCAATTTTTTTGGTAAAAGGCGAAGAGTTATAAAATATTTTGATAAAGGTAATCATTATAACTCAGTAAAGGAAAAGTTAATTATATAGGTCACCATAAACTTGTCAATTTAATACTTTGAATAGATTCATCACTAAAACAAAAAGCAAAGAAAATTGTATATTTTATTATTTTTACTTTATCTTTTATATTTCTAAAAAAAGGTACACAATATTATTAAGCATACAAAGTGGAAAAAAGTAACTTAATTTATTATAACTAAATCTCATCCAAATATCAATTAATTACACAGCGTAGAACATCAAGTTTCATACTTTAATCAAGAACAAGATAAAAATTGGACCTTTAAGCATGCTAAAAATAATCACATGTTATACAAATTTTGCTCTAAATTTAATGCTATAAAAATTCTCAACCTATTTCATAATATAATGTCAAAATTAAATACACATAAATTTAAGCAACTTTATAACATTGGATTCACATCTTATATAATTATAAAATCAAACCTTATGATAAAGATAGTGTTACCTTTTGTGAAAATTAATTCACGAGAAGAAAAGACCACAATCAGAACCACGAACTCAAAATCAGGAAAGCAAATCTCGAACTCAGCTTTTATCATATTGTGTTTTTCTTTTCTTTTTCTATTTTGGTTTATGTGGCGTGTGTTGCCTGTAGTGTAGGATGTATTTTGGAATTGATGATTTTGTATGTGCAGGTGGGTGTATTTTTTGGTATGTCTCTTTTTTTGGTTTTTTTTTCTTTTTCCCTTTCTCCTCTTTCTGTACGTTTTTTTCTTTTCTTTTCTTTTCAGTGTTTAGGTTCTGGGTCCTCCTATGTGTATTGTGTGCAGGTGGATATTAGGGGTATAGGAATTAGGATAGTGGAGGAAAATGGGAGTAGTGAGGTGAGGGGATTAACTATATAATGGTTGGGGTAGTTTTGATTAACTATTTTTTTAAAATTATATATATAAAAATAATAATAATAAAATTTTAGCTAACTATTTAAATCAATAAAAATATAAGAAATGTTAAATAGCAAATCTAAAAATATAATTAAGAAACATTAACTTATTTTTTAAACCTATATTAAAATAAAACATATATTATTTAATAGATTTTCTTTTCTTTGAAGAATTTTAAAAATAAAACTTAGCTAAAAATGCGACTCTATTTTTTGTCGTTTTTCAATTTTTTTAAATGAACGCATTAAAATAAGATAAAAATAAAAATGTCTAATTTAGATCCAGAATAAACATTTAAATATTAAAAAGTGTAAAACTTTAGGTTTTGGTAAAAAATTAGGTGTTCACAATATGTAACTACTATGTATATGCATCAATGATTGTGTATGTATATCTGCATAAAATTTGAATTCGTATACAATTGAATCGAGTTAAAACATTTGTATTTGTATATCAAATCTCTCTCGCGCTTTATACAAACACAAACTATACATTGTATTTTGTATAATTTGTGTTTGAATAAAGCGAGAGAGAGAGAGAGAGAAAGGCAAAAGAGAATTGGGCAGGGGACGATTTGTATTTGTATAATTATAAGTGTATAGGACGGATAAATATGTATTTGTATTTATATATACAGTCTCTCTCGCTTTATACAAACACAAACACAATTTATACAATTTTGTTTGTATAAAGTGAGATAGGCGAGGGAGAGTGGCGAGTGAGATTTAGGGAAAGGGGAGAGACTCGAATGGCAAGAGAGTTTGCTGCGAATTCGAATTAAATGAAACTGTCGTTATAACATTTATTTTGAATTAATAGTTTGTTATAATGCACAATTTTAAAAAACTAAAGATTGGCCAAATGGCCCTTTTATAAATCATAAACCTTGTACAAAAAAGACCAAAGTAGGCCCCTAACTAAAGGTAAATAAACATCCAAAATTGAGCCCAAATGGCCCAACCCGGATCACAACAAAATCAGGAAAAAAACAACAAAAGGAAAGTGGGAAGCTTCTGGACCAAATTAGAAATCTCACAATTCTTCATTTTCACCTCAGTCGAAGTTTGTTGGAGGCAGTGGTGAAACTTCGACGCCGATTAGATCGAGTTTTGGACATCTGAAGAGCTTCAAGTTATCACAATAATGGTGCCACAGAGGATATCATTTCCAATCACTAACAAAGGAGATGATCTGTTCTTCTATACAATGACATTCATCAGGTAAACTTTCCAATCTCGTTTTTAAATCTATCCTTTTAATGAATTGAATCTCCAAAGAAGACCATCTGAGAAGTAGATCTATGACTGGAACTGAAACTAAATCAATGTTCTTTGAAAATCTTCATTTCTAGGCCCTTAATCCACCGCATGCTCAACCGATCAACACTCTTTGAGGGTTGTCACTTGTAACTAAACCGATTGATTTAGCTTCAATGAGGTAACCGGCATCTCCATTAGGACTTATAAAGATTACAATCATTTAAACCATTAATACATCTTCATTTATGGCAATAGAGATCAAGATTGGACCAATCGACCATTTTTGATTGTTCAAATCACGGAGTTGAATCACTTGCTTTTGTTGTAGTCAATCACGTAGCTGAAACAGTCCAGGTAATTTACAATTTCATTACCTAATTTTCAATGGATTGAATCCTACAACGGAATGAATACCACCATAAAAAGACTAGATATTCCAATTGTTTGTTACTTCTGAAATTATTTTGAGCTAAAGAACTAAATTGACCACCAGTTTAGGTGAAAAATTATTTGATCTCTTTAAGCCCTAATTTAATACCCTTTGAACACCTATATGCTCTCACCAGGTGCAAGTACTGTCAACCAAATGAAATTGCTTAAAGCTTAAAATGAAACTCAAATAAACTCACCAGAATTCTCTTTTGTATCTCAGATACTTAATTTGTCAAGTTGTTCTTATTTTTGTACACTCTAATCTCGACCTATTTGATGTGCTTGTATGTTGAAATCTTATGATTGGTGTGCTATTTTTATCAAGTACCATAATTCCTCTTCCTGCACTGGGAACTTCTTGTTCTACAAAATTAAAAAGATGTTATTGATTTATTGATAATAGGGTTATTGGTTTAACATTTTGAAAATAGTTTAAAATTTTTTAATCGAATTATCAGTTCTATGATAATTTGAGTATTTTTTAATGAACTAATCTATAACCCCATAGAAATTTAAATAAAATCATAGTCTCTTAAATAAAAGGCTCTCACATCAAGTTTCTCCACAAGCTCCTCTTTAGAAGATGGGGGGTTGCCGAAGCAGCTCTTTCCCAACTTCAAGAAGTCTTTTGTTGCATTCCTCCTCAGAAACAGAAGCACGATCCAGGGAAACCATTTCCTTTTTTTTCACAGCACACAAAGAACAAGAAGAGCATCACAATTTTGAAACCAGGTTTTAAGTCTCAAAAACCCAAAAGAAATCACCAGAGAGTAAAGGGAAAAATGGAAGTGCAGAAAGACCTAAAAGTTAATGCCAAATACCAGTCTAATAAGAACAAGTAAGAGAGATAGGGAGAAAAAGAGGGGTTATATGAAAAATGGAGCACATACATCACAGGCAGCGCACATCTGTCAGTGAGCGAGTAGGACTATTTTGTTCCTAAGTTCTTTAATTCACACAATTAAGACAACCTCACTCCTACTCAATGTGTGTGAGTTGGACTGAGGTTGTCTTAACTGCGTGAATTAAAGAACTTAGGAACAAAAAAGTCCTACTCACTCATTGACAGATGTGCGCTGCTTGTGGTGTATGCACTCCATTTTTCATATAACTCCTTTTTTTCTCTCTGTCTCTCTTACTTGTTCTTTGTAAATTAGTATCTGGTGTTACCTTTTAGGTCTTTCTGCACTTCCAATTTTCCCTTTGCTCTCTGGTGATTTCTTTTGGGTTTTTGAGACCTAAAACTCGGTTTCAAAATTGTGATGCTCTTCTTGTTCTTTGTCTACTGTGAAAAAAAAATGGTTTCCCTGGCTCGTGCTTCTGTTTCTAAGGAGGAATGTTGTAAAAAACTTCTTGAAGTTGGGAAAAAGTTGCTGCAGCAGCCCCCATCTTCTAAAGAGGAGCTTTTGGAGAAACTTGATGTGAGAGCCTTTTCTTTTTCTTTCCTCGATGTCATAAGCCTTGTATATGCAATTGAAATAAACCACCATAGTGCAATTCATGTATTAAGTCACATTCCATAACACTTTCATGTGTAGGAAGTAAATGTAAAAATCCTTAAACATGTAAGTTGTCCACGGGGATCTTAGCCCCTTTTTCGAAGTCGTATGAAGTGGAAGTCTCACGTATGGTTTCTTGAGAAGGAAGTGACTACCTACTAGAACTTCGACCAAGCACCACCGATCAATTCCACTTTGGGGCCACCCTAGAAAATGTTGTTACAAAGTAAACTAATCAAAACATCCATCTAGTAATACTCATGTTCCAAATAGATCAAAGTAGACAACTTGTGCTTTAGATGATGTCCGCAAAAAATTTGATACCTCGGTTAATATTTTTAATCTTGTGTCAAGAGATTCATGATCTAGAAACCATCGATCGATTAGCATTTTCACCAACACAGGAGACTTGGCTAATAAAAGCTTGATAAGTTGCATCTCAGGCATTGTTCCTCCAAAGCATTTTAGCTTAAATTCTCTGAGGTGATTAAATGTACGTCTGAGAACGTTCAAGTTCAAGACATTCCAAAATACGATCATCCTCTTCATCTTCACGATCTTCACAGTAAATCTAAGAAAGATAACAATAAGTCAACTCTCATATTATTGAGGGTAAAAAAAAATTATGAAAAGAGTCAAAACACTAAGAACTTGAATTTTGAGATAATCTAAATATGGGAAGTTTCTTATCAAGCAAAAAGCATATGAGAGCTTATAAGATTCAATCAACATAATATAAGGTAGGTTAAATCTCTTAACACTATTAAGATCAAAAGGAAGTTTTGTTGGTGCATCATATACTTCTTCAACATAGAACTATGAAACAATTACCAAAATTAAAGATTAAGTCACCATAAAAGAAATTCCATCTATTGAAATGCATAATAATGAAGTCATGAAGCAACATTTACCTTGAAATTAAAGAAGTCAAAGAGGAGGTGCTCGAGAGTAGGACAAGACTCAAAAACCTTTGCGAAATCATGATCCCCCATCTCAATATAGTGACTTTCAAGCGATAGTTTTAGTAAACAAGGGACATTCTTTAGGTAGATAGAACTAATATTGCCTATGAAATTAAGCGTTCTCAATGTGGGGACATTAATTTAAATTGTATCCAAATTTTATAAGAGAACCAACACCAATTGCTCAAGCAATGGGCAATGAGATATTAAACTTTCGAGCAATTGATGAGAAGAAATTATGACTTCACATAGTTCTAGGCTAATTAGCCTATTAAATCCTTGAAAGGCTGATGAATGATGTGAAAGTACAAGAGGGGGTGCAGTGGCGGACCTAGAGTATGCCGAGGGGATTCACCCGAACCCTCTCGGCAAAAAATTATGTTTTATATTTAACGTATTTTAAAAAAATTTATGTCTATATATTGATTTTGAACCTTCTAAATGTAAGATTAGAGGTTTTTCGAACCCCCTTAATTGAAATCCTGGATCCGCCACGGGGTGAATTGCTCTTTTTCGATTTTCTTTAGTATATTCGACTTGTAAAATTCACCAGTCAACTATTGTTAGAAGGATAAATAATCAAGAATCGAAGTGCAGAAAATAAACTTGAGACCAAATGTTTTTATACTGGTTTGGATCCAGAATGGATCTTACATCCAGTCCCCTTGGGTTGCAAGGGTGTTCTCTTGTAGCCTTTGTAAACTTTGTTGTGAGTACAAAATTTAGTGTAGTTCCTATGTCTGCACTCAACTTTTTCTCTCTTTTTCTTTTCAATACAAAGTCTTACCAACAATGTTTTTCTCTCCTCTCTTTTTTATTTACACAGTAGAAACTAAGTAACAAAATGCTTGTTAAAAGTAGAGTAGAGAATATGTGATGATTCAGACTAGTTGTACAAGTTTCTCTCCTTGGCAATACTTGAGCTTTTATAGAGTAGTGGAGACTTGAATCTTCTTTGTGAAGAGATAGCAACCCAAGAGAATTGATCCTTGGAAAGAGGTAATTGAGAATCCTACTTTCCAAGAATAAAGTAAAGGCTAATCTTCAGCATCTTTTGATTGATCTTCTTTTGCTCTTTGCCTGATACTTTCCAAGAATAAAATAAAGGCTAATCTTTAGCATCCTTTAATTGATCTTCTTTTGGTTCTTTGCCTGATCTCCTTTTCCCTTTTTGGATTATAATCAAATCCTTAATTGGAAAATCTTGTTGATTGATATCTTCTTCTTTTAATCACGATGTGCGTGATTTATTTAGGACTGATTTCTATGTAATATTTGATGCCTTGATTGTTGTTGATTGATCTATTTTGATACCAGAATATATGGATTCTTATTTCAATCCCTTGACTTGAGTGTATAATCAGTTTTGATGCTTAGGTAATTCTTTCCTTTTTGATGATATGTTATCCTGCAAATATGGACAACTGATATCATCAAAATCTTGCGCTAACAATCTCCCCCTTTTTGATGATGACAATAATTTAGTAATGATACTTCCCTGTGATTTCATAGTCGACTTGTGTGTCAGTTGCTCCCCCTGAATGATGTGCCATATTCAGGGATAGCTCATAGCTCTCCCCCTTAATGTTATTCCCCTGTTACATATATACTAAGTTCCCTAGCAATATATAGAGTTAACAATCTCACCCTTTGGCATCAGCAAAAAGGAAAGACAAATAGAGGATACAATAAGGTAATAGCATTAACAAGACAAAAGACAGTTCAAAGGGCAACACAGCCCTACACAAAAACAAACACAACCAGTAAGTGATAGTTTGAAACAAGCAAAGTAACACCAGAGTCTGAAATAAACAAGCAAATCAACGAGGACGCAGGAAGTAAGAGAGAATGTTGACAATGGCAGTAGACATGTCTTCAAACTTGTCAAAGATAGGTTTTGATAGCGGTGGAGCTAGCTTGGACCCTGTTAGCAACTTTGACAGCCTCCTTGATGACCGGATCTAGCTTCAGACAGAGACGAGCCACATCTGCACCTGTTTCCCTTGTGACATCCTTCACTTTGTCCATTTGAAAGTGTGTGACAAGAAGGAGGTCCTTGAAGGAATCAAACCTCTCATCCAATCTCTATTATTTTGACCATAATGTCACCCGGGGCGGCTGGCATGTGTTGAAGAAAAGTCTTTGGCCTTAGGCCCCCAATTATAGGGGGGCCCATTTTTTAGTTTATTACTTAGGACTAGACTAAAAAAAAATAGAACTACGAGTCCAATTTCCAAACGGATTTACAATGTGAATTTGACATGACTATTCCCTTTTTACCTTTCCAATAAAAAGTAATGTGTACTTATTTTTTAATTTTACAAGTTATCTTTTTTTTTTACCTTATTCTTTATCTGATTTTATTTTTATATATTCTATCCTTCTCTCTTTCTCTCTTATATTTCTTCTCTCTTTCTCTCTTATATTTCTTCTCTCTTTCTCTTTTCTAATCTTCCATTCTCTCTCTTATTCAAAGCTTAAGGATTTATTTGTTCTATTGATAATTTGAACTTGAAAAGAATATAATTTATATTTTAAATTTTGAAGAAAAAAAATCGCAGCAGCCCAATTCATTTTTGGAAATCAAGTCTTCATAGTTCTTGAATCCGGTAATATCATTCTAATTTCTATATTATTTTTGTTTTGTGTCTTATGTTTATTATATTTTTTATTTGATATTATAGATAGTGTTTAAAATATTTGTTAGAATTTTAATATGTCAACTAGAAAATATGAATTTGGTCATTCAAAACTTAAAAGAAAAAGAAAAGTTGATAACTTGATAAAATCTCAAAAAGGTGCTCTTGATAAATTTTTGGAAAATAATGTCAAAATTAAATCAAAAAATGTAGGGGAATGCTCTTTAGAAGAACAAGTCACTAACTTAGTTGAAGTTGAGTTAGATAACGATATAATCCAAAAAGAAGGAGAGGAAATTAGTGAAAAAACGGATGTAGATTCCCAAGAAAATCAAGAACTTAAAAATGAATTAAATAATCATACTCCTAAAAATATCTATGATCCTAGTCAATGGAATATTGTTGATACAAAGTTAAGAGACTTATTAGTAGGAAAGGGACAAATTAAAATTACTGACACATGTTTTCCAAAGGATATATTTTTTAGGCACTTTTCTACTACATATTATTTTCAAAAGTTGGCAAATGGAGAAAGACATGAAAGAAGATGGTTAGTTTATTCCAAAGATTTGAATAAGGTATTTTGTTTTTGTGGTAAGTTATTTAATACGACCTTTAATGCAAAGAATAATAAATTAGCTAATGAAGGTAGTAGAGATTGGAAAAATCTTACTACTGAGCTTAGAACTCATGAAACAACCAACCAACATATTATTAATATGAGTTCATGGATTGATTTAGAATTTAGATTGCGTAATAATAAAACAATTGATAAAAACATTCAAGACCAAATTAATAGAGATAGAGAACTGGAACTACCTAAATCAGTGTAAAATGATAGACCTAGGTTTTAAGGGTTGTAAATATACTTGGATCAACAAAGGATATAGGAACATGAGCAGTCTCATCTTTGAAAGGCTTGACAGGTGTGTTGCTAACGACTCCTGGACAAAGCTCTTCCCTGACTCTGTGATAGCTCGCCTCCCAGAACCAAGTCTGACCACTGTCCTTTGCTTATCACCCTTAACAATAACAATACCAAAAAAGGCGTTAAGCCTTTCAGAATGGAACCCATGTGGTGTGGGCACCCATCCATCCAGAATCTTGTCCAGCAATGTTTTGACAACCAGGACAGCCTCAATGGGGCCATTAAACTCTTCCAAAAAGAGACCACCATTTGGAATAATACTACTTTTGGAAACATTTTCGGGCATTTGAGAAGAATCCTTGCTAGACTTGATGGGATTCAGAAGTCCCCAAATTACCATCTCAGCCCCCTTTTGCAGAACCTGGAGTCTAGTCTCCTACATGACTATGACGACCTCCTAGCTGTTGAAAAAGAATTCTGGAAAACCAAATCTAGGATCAATTGGCTTAGTGATGGGGATGTAAACACCAGTTTCTTCCATGCATCTACCATCCATAGTAGAAGAAAGAATCGCATCACCTCAATTAAGGACGATGCAGGGAACCTGATTGAGGATCAAGACCAACTCAGGGGCCACGTAGTCAGTTTTTTCAGAACACTCTACACCACTGACCATCAGTACTCAAAAAAGAGCACGACAAGAAATAGGGCTCAATACCACTCTCTCTCTAGTGAAATGTTCAGCTCCCTAGACACACCACTCAGAGAAAGTGAGATCTTTAAAGCCCTCAGCTCTTTCCAGCCCCTCAAGGCTCCTAGACCTGATGGTCTGCACCATATGTTCTACCAAAAATTCTAGAACATTGTGGGCAGCAAGACCACAACCTTATGTAAACTAGCTTTTGACCAATTCACCATGCCTGCCCATAACAACACCACTATCATTTGTCTCATTCCCAATTGTCCTAATCCACCTACACTCAGAAGCTACAGACCCATTGGTCTGTGTAATACCAATTACAAGCTTGTAACAAAATCATTGTTAATTGCATTAAGCCCATCCTTCCCACCATCATTGGGCCCAGCCAAGCAAGCTTCCTCTCCAACAGGAGAGCTTCTGATAATGCCATCATTGTCCAAGAATACATATCTCATTTTGGGAAAATGAAAGGACAAAAATCACACATGATCCTCAAAATAGATCTAGAAAAGGCCTTTGATAGGCTAAAATGGTCCTACATCAGGGATACCCTCCAATACTTCAACCTCCCTCCTAAACTCTCCAACCTTATTATGTCTTGTATCACCACGAGCTCTATTGCAATCCTTGTGAATGGAAGGAAAATTGACTTGTTCACACTCACAATGGGAATTCGACAAGGTTATCCCATGTCCCCCTATCTTTTCATTATGTGCATGGAAAGACTCTCTAGAGACATTGATAAAGTTGTGCTTCAGAACCAGTGGACACCCATCGCAATCACTATAGGAGGGCCCAAAATATCCCACCTCTTCTTTGTTGATGACCTTTGCCTGTTTGCCAGAGCTAACAATAAAAATGGTAGCACCATTCCCAAGGTACTATAAGATTTTTGTAACCTTTCTGGCCAAAGAGTGAACCTCTCCAAATCCAAAGTCATCTACTCTAAGAACTCCAATACCTATACCAGAAACATGTGCTCAACCATGCTCAACATAGAGGCTTCAGAAAGTTTTGGGAGATACTTGGGGTTCCTAATATTCAACCAGAAGCCCAAAAATGCTGACTTCCAATACATTATTGACAATATGAGGAAGAGATTGGCTGGCTGGAAGACTAAGTTCCTCAATATGGCTAGAAGGACTATGCTAATGAAAGCCACACTCAACACTATACCCTCTCATGTGATACAGTATATTAAGCTCCCTGCTAAGCTTACTAAGACAATGGAAAAAATCCAGAGAGACTTCATTTGGGGAACAACAACTGAGAAAAGAAAACAACATCTCCTCAATTGGAATACCATAACTAGCAGGAAAATTACAGGAGGCTTAGGCATACAGAAAAGTGAAATAAGAAATAGGGCAATTCTTTCGAGCCTAGCATGGAGAGTCATCAAAAATCCTGACAAGCTCTGGAGCAGAGTCCTGATGAATACATACCACAAACCCAATACAAGTTCCATCAAAAGAGTGGTCTCCAAGACATGGAAGTGCATCCAAAATGGATGGGCTGACAATGCCAAAGCGACCAGGTGGGTAGTGCATAAAGGCAACAAAGTAAGCTTCATGAACGACAATTGGCTCCCACACCATGATACTCTGCGTAGCACTATTTAGGACCCAATGGCCTATGGGGAAGACAACATCAAAATCTCTGAAATCCATCAGAATGGAAGTTGGGATTTTGATAAGCTATCCTTTGAACTACCTGAAAACACAAAGTGCATAATCAAAAGCTACCTCTTCCCACAAGAGAGTAATAGAGAAGATGCACTAGTCTAGGGGCTCACCAACAATGGGTTGTTTTCAACAAGCACTACCTATAACCACATCAAGGACAACTTGGGTAAGAGAAAACTAGAGCCAAATGAAAAATTCAAATGGATTTGGACTGCTAATGCTCCAAATAAGATTAGAACCTTCCTTTGGCTCCTGAACCATCGCAGGCTCCCTACGGGTCAATCCCTCAAAAGAAAAGCCATCAATGTTAACCCAAAGTGTCACTACTGTGACTACCCAAGCGAGGATTCCAATCATATCTTCTTCATATGCCAAAACTCATCCACTTTTTGGAACTCCATCAAGGCTCTTAGCACCAACCAAGCGATAACTACTTCTTGTAGCATTAATGAGGATAACTGGATTGATGAATGGAATAAGTTGAAAGGAAGATATTTCAACGAATGGATAGACTGGAATTCCCTCATCCCTTTTTGCCTATGGAATATTTGGCTCACTAGGAACAATAATACCTTCAATGGCAAAAAAGAATCTATCAACACTCACCAGACCATCTCCCATGCAACTTAATACAATCTACTCATCTGCAAGAAGGATAGAACCAAAAGAGAAAGGGCTGCCATTCAGGTCAAATGGGAACCCCCTGACCTCAATATGTTTAAACTTAATATCGATGCCTCTGTAAAAAAATAGCCCGGGTCTGGGGGGTATTGGAGGGCTTGTTAGAAACCACCTAGACCATTGGATCATAGGCTTTGTTGAACACACCCCCACACCAACTCAGTCAGAGCTGAACTGTTAGCAATGCGGAGAGGCCTCCAATTTGCTATAGACCATAGACTCTCCCCTTTTGAAATTAATACTGATTCAGTTGAGATCATTCATATGATTAGAAATAATAATTTTCTCTATGATAGCCTAATTGTTGAGCGCAGGTACTTAATGTCGAAGCTGCAAATCACCAAGATGTCCCATGTGTTTCGGGAGAAAAATAGGGATGCAGACACTTTGGCAAAAGAGGGGACGAAGGAGACAGTTTTGATGAACCAAACATTTTGATGGTTCCTCCAATGTATGTCCAGAAGGAGGTGGAAGCAGACATTTTAGGAACTATGTATACTAGATTAACAAATAATATTTCTAATGTTTTCCAGGGCGGGATGTGACCCAAAGTAACAGAAGCGGACATCACACTGCGGTGGATGCACCGATACATTGCCCCTCTTAATTATATAATATATTAAATCCTTTTCTGACAAAAAAAATGTTATGGAATGGGGCTCAACTTTTGGGCTTAGATCTTCTTCTCTTTCTTCATTATTTACCCTTTTTAATGCTATGGAATTGGGCTCAACTTTTGGGCTTGGATCTTCTTCTCTTTTTTCAATATAGGAAAAATTAGCTAACTAGTCAAACTTTCTAACATATTTATTCAAAACAACTATAGATTAAAATAATTATTAAAAAAATTAATATTTTAGTTATATAACAAATTATATGTATCCAAATTTAATTCCTTATTTTTCTCTAAGAAGGCCCACGACTGGCCAAAATTATGGGCAAATAAATTACAGCCAACACACGTTCTCTCTCCAATTTTCATGTTAATTCAAAACAAAAGTTTTCTCACTCATCCAATTTCCTCTTTCAATTGTTCTTCAATTTTCAGTCTACCGTTTCTCTCTCATCAATAGGTGACGTTTTTTCGATTATTTTTCAGAAATTGGAAAAAATCTTCCAAAAGATATTCACAATAATCCCATTGATTCACGTATGTATCTTTTTTACGATTTTTATGTATTTTATTGATTTAGGTTTGTTTAAATCAGTAAAATATAATGTAGAAATCATTTTCCTGGCCTTGAGGTAAAAGATAAATCGACCTGTAGGCACTGAGTTACTACCCTTCCACTCTAAGACTGGCTCGTTTGGAAATTGAAACCGAACGATCCTAGTTCTACAATCGACTGAGGCATAACAAGAATGTAACCAATCCATGCCTAGAATGATATCAAAATCTATCATTTCTAACTCTACAATGTCTGCTGAGGTGACTTTCTGGGAAACTGTGACAGGGCAATTTTTGTATACCCGTCTAGCTGTTACTGGGTCACCAACTGGAGTAGAGACTGAGAAGGGTTCTGAGAGAGTTTCTGGACTAACACCGAGGTTTACTGCTATATAAGGAGTAACAAACAAAAGTGTAGCCCCTAGATCTAACAATGCATAAACATCTAAACTGAAGACTTGTAACGTACCAGTGACTACATCTGGAGAATCTTCTTGGTCCTGGCGAGCCTGAAGAGCATACAACCTGTTCTGGCGCTGACTACCACCTGTACCAGATGAGGCACCCTGCTGAGTAGGGCGACCTGCTGGTGCTGCTGAAGTCGTAGACTGAGCCTTGCTACCTCCTTGTCCTTGCCTGGCAGAAGGGTAATCCTTCAGCCTATGACCAGACTGACCACACCCAAAACACCCCTCTCTGCCAACAAGACACTCGCCCGGATGGTTCTTACCACACTTTGGGCAAGATGGAAAAGTCCGGTTACCTGAAGCACTTCCGTGAGACTTAGTGCCTGATGCCCTTCTTTTCTGATCCTATCGAAACCAGGGGACGGAGCGCTAGCTGATGAAGGTGCTGGGGCTGTAGACCTCTGCTGAAACTGTGAGCGACTTCCACCACCAGACCTCTGCTGAGAATATTCATAGTTGTCTGTTCTAGCCTTTTTGTTATCCTTAGCCATTTCCTTGAGCTTATCTCCCTCAACCTGCTGAGCGTGGGTCATTAGTCTGGAGATATCCATATCTCCTAATAGCATAGCATTCCTGCACTCAGTCTTTACCAGATCAGATACTCCAAACAAGAACTTGTTCATTTGTGCCCTCGAATCTGCCACCATATGTGGAGCATACCTGGAGAGCTGAGTGAACTTTAGCCCGTATTCCTGGACTGACATTGACCCTTGCCTGAAGCTCATAAACTCCTGAGCCTTAGCCTCCCTCAACTCTCTGGGGAAGAACCTGTCCAGAAAAGCTCCAGTAAAACAGTCCCATGTCATTGGAGCTGCATTCGCACCCCTATTTTCTTTCCACTGTGTGAACCAGATATGAGCCACATCCTTGAGTTGATAGGATGCTAGTTCAACACTATCAGTACCAGTCACTTGCATTACCTCAAGGATCTTCTTGATCTCATCAATGAAGTTCTGTGGGTCCTCACCAACCTTCGACCCTAGAAATTCTGGCGGACTCATACGAACAAAGTATCGAATCCTTGCTACACCTGATCCACCAGTAGTGTTTGCAGGAACTGGGGACTGCTGATTGTTCTGGTTGGCTACGGTATGGGCCAACAATTGGATTGCAGTATAGAACTCTACATTCGTAACTTCATGGTTCGACACTGGAGGAACTGTGTTAGCATTCCGTGCGTTAGCATTTCATGCGTTAGCTCTGCGAGGAGGCATGATCTGAAATGCATAATGATGGATTAGAAGGGAGAAGTTGAATCACAAAACAATGCACGATAAAGATAGAAAAGGAAGTGAAGTTTTTCTTAGAACACTTCGTAGCCTCTCCTCATAGATGTGGCGCAGTTCACACCTATGAAAGAGACTCTACTTAGTGCGGCTTTTAGAAATCCTAGGACTCTTGAATCTGATGCTCTGATACCAAGCTTATCACGCCCCGAGGCTACCCCCTAGATGTAACACGGGACCTAGGATCATAAGTGACCCCAAGCTAACCCTGAGTCTGGCATATCACAAGCATACTGAAATATAACTAAGTAAACGGAAGTACAACTATAAAGGGAGTCAAAATTAAAAGAACTCCAAACGAAAATATATCTGAATATCCAGGGGAAACAACCCCAAAACACTGAACACTGACTCTATGTCTGAAAGCCTCTGAAACTGATAAGCTGCTGGGACAAATCCCCAGGTAACTCTAATAATACTGAAAGACTGATAATAGATTGACTAAACTAAAGCATAAAGAAATGTCATCAGACTATGAGGACTCACCATTGAAGCTACTGAGCACGAACTGAAAATCGAGCTAAGCGTGGTTTGGATACCGAGCTCCTGAACCTACATCATGAAGCGATGTAGCACAAAAGTATGCGTCAGTACTTTGAATGTACTGAGCATGCAGGATATAGATACTAAATTGAACAATATAAACTGAACGATATAAACTGAGCAATATAACTGAACATAGAGAAAGGGTTGTATTGGAGTATAACTAAAAACTAAGGTAGATGCAATGACCAAATACTAATCATGAAGATAACATGCTGAACTGTATACTGAAGTAAATACTGATAACATGATCAATGCATTAAGAGTATGACTGTGGGAGCTACTGTTAACCAACATAAATCACGTGAGCTAAATGTGGAGTTCGATGTATACGCCCCATCGAGAGGACCCAATATACCTTGCCAGGGTATAAAGGGATGGCTGTGGCGTGATCACTAAAACTGATGCCCAACATAGGGGACTTCTGAACCTACGTTGGCACGTAGTTCTGGGACTTTGTGGGTACACTGAACCCGTCCAACTCGGTGCTAAGTTTACTCCCAACTAATATGCAAAGCTAAAATGCAACTGATATACTGAGTAGCTTAAAATAATGACATGCTATTTGGGAAAGCACATAAATATACTGAAAGATATGACATTCAAATACTGGAGCATGATTTTCTGACTGATCTGTCTAGCAAGTATAATTCATGAAATGATGATAATCAATACAAGCTAGGGTTCTGAGTTCTGTACATGATACTATGCAAATTTTTCAAGAAAGCATGGTATTTAGATCATGGAAACTATAGCAGCTAAAATCACAATGAATATCCAAGATTATGGAAACCCTAGGTCTGAACAATTTTTGAGAAATTGAAGAACTGGCTAAATTATAGGGACCAAATGAGTGAAAGGAACCCACTATTGAAATCCCACATACCTGGTGACGAAACTACGGAGAAATACTTTTGATTTAGGGGCTGAAGTTGAAGAAGACCTCTGCTCGTTCTTGGGAAAAACAGTCGCCTATTCCTCTTCTTTTCTTTCTAAGTTAGATGATTTTGGGAGAATGAGGGTTCTCGGTAGTTTCTGACTAGATTATTAGGATTAGACTGAGTAAAACGGTGTAGTTTAGGCATCAAACGACGTAGTTTAAGTGCCCAACGCTTGGGAGAAAAGACCAATATGACCCTGACTTAAAAACTGATGCCTTGACTTCAAGACAGGCTTCACGGGCCGTGAAGCACTTCAGGGGTCGTCAAGCTGGTCGTGAAGTTTCATCTGCCTAACAGTGCTTCACTAAAATAGGCATAACCTTTTACCCCAAACTTAAAATAGGGCAAACTAAGTGGTGTTGGAAAGAGGACTCAAAGACCTTTAATTTGATAATTCATGGGCCACCTAATTCATTTTGTGCTAAAAGATATGATCGTTTGAAGTTAGCTCAAAACCTGATCAGTCTCCTTCACGGACGACTTCACGGTCCGTGTGAAGCTTCACATGCCGTTTAGATGTCCGTGGCCCTTTTCCAGTGACCTTGGGTCACGCCCCACCAACTAGATGACTTGTATGAATCACTTGACGGGCCGTCAAGTCCACCACGAGCCGTATAGGTCACTGTCAAGGTGACCCCCTGCATGGGCAGATTCTGGAAAGGACTCACGAGCTCCTTAACGGGTCGTGGTCCCCTTCACGGGCCGTCTAGGGTGCCGTGAAGGGTCCATGGTCCAATTTGGGTTCGTGGACCTTTTCCCGTTTCCTCTTTTTAGCCTTTTTCAAATCCGAGATGTTACACTTGTAAATCATAAGACGACAGAATTTGCTTAGAAGATCTCAAAAATTTCATCAAAAGAGCATTCTCTTGAAAACCTAAGACTGGGCATAATTTTTTTAAGGATATCAAAAATTCATAGAAAGCGATTTACAATCTATAAAAATGATTAGAATATCAGATATTCTATACTGGGCATTTCAAAAATATCTATGATGCACACCCAAATCGAAAGGACCTCTCCCAATTGGATATCGTAAAGTATGAAAATGTGTCATGCTCAAAGATTCAACAATATTTTAGACAATCTATCATTTTCGTGTTTTCAAAAACTTTTCTTTCAAATTCTTATTTCTATACTATTTATATATCTCCCAAAGCTAATGCCCGAAAAAGGCATGAATGTCAAGGACGAATTGAGCGTGCTGGTCAAAACAGAGATATAGATCAACCTCCCTTTTTATAAACTAACAATTTATCTTTGAATGCAGAAAATACAGGTACAAATGCAAAAAGCAATTTCGACATCGCCTGAATAATCATCATGAAATAACGCTCTGTCCTTCCAATACGACGAAGGTCTAAGCTACTCTATACTCTCAACTGTTATTTTGAGCCTGACAACCGCTAAGAAATGACACTCTGTCTTTCTAATAAGATGAAGATCTAAGCTACTCTATACTCTCAACTGTCATATTAAGCTCAGGAATCACCATGAAAGAGACATTCTGTCCTTTCGATAAAACGATGGTCTAGGCCACCTTATATTCTCAACTACACATCGATTTTGAGAAATGTATTATGCCCAAGAATATCATCGTGCTCGATAATTTGCATGTTCCCGAGAATTGCATTATGCCTGATAAATTACATTAAGCTTGAGAGTTCCATTGAGCATGAGAACTGCATTGTGCTCGAGAAATTGCATTGTGCCCAAAAATTTGCATTGTTCTCAAGAATTGCATTGAGCCCGAGAATTGCATTGTGCCCGAGAAATTGCATTGTGTCTGGAAATTTGCATTATGTCCGAGAATTGCATTGAGCCTAAGAATTGCATTAAGTTCGAGAATTGCATTTTGCCTGAGAATTTGCATTGTGCCCTAGAGTTGCATTGTGCTCGAGAAATTGCATAGTGCCTGAGAATTGCATTATGCCTGAGAAATTGCATTGTACCCAAGAACTTACATTGCTCGAGAAATTACATTATGCCTACGAATTACATTGTGTTCGAGAACTGCATTGTGCTCGAGAATTGCATCATGCCTGAGAATTACATTGTGTTAAAACATTACATTGTGCCCGAAAATTGCATGAAGCCGAAAAATTATATTGTGTCTGAGAACTATATTGTTCTCGAGAACTATATTATGCCCGAGAAATGACGATATGCCCAAGAACTCGAAAATCACATTTAGGTTGAGCTAAGGTTTAATCAAGTGACGAAAACCACATTGAGCCCCAAAAAACACATCTACATGAAATATCTATCGAATCAAGCTACAAGTATCGCGATATGACCGAGTTGCATCGAAAAAAAATAGATACACTCTCTTTTATCATTATTTTATTGTTCCAAAGGTGCCATAGTCTAAATGCTTCGTTTCATGGCCTGCGCATCATTTCATGACCTGATGATTAAATTTATGATTATCATATTCCAAAGGCGTCAATGTCTAAAGACACCATTTCCATGGCCCGCGGACATCATCTCATGGACTAAGGATTTTATTTTTGCTTATCATGTTCCAAAGGTTTCATAGTCTAAAGACATCATTTTCTTGGCCTACAGACCTTATTCCATGACCTAAGGATTAAATTTTCACGAATCATGGCCCTAACCCTAAGACATCATCCTTATCCTCTTAAGACAAATTTTCATGGTCTAAATGAGAAATAACATCATTTTTATAAATTATTTTGCCATTTGATTACTATATATGCTCTAATCACTTTATTTAGTCATATCGCAAGCTCCAGGTTTACAGAGACTGACAGATAGAAGACGAGATCGACTTCTCTTTCAGATATGACTTCCGTACTTATATATCTATCGCAATAAAGGCCTTCTCATCTTTCGTACTACTCATATGATCTTTTCCTCTCATAACTGAAGTCATTCTTATTTTCCTTGCACTATTCATACCACCTTGTGCTCTAATCTTATCTGCTCAAGCTACTATCGTTTCTATTTGAATCTCATATATTTATTCCATTTTTAGGAGCTTAGTCTGTTCCTAAATCTAGAACTAAACACAATCTCATTCTCGTAATACTAGAGATATGTAGGCGACTTAAGACCAAAGTCTTGGCTAGACCTTTTTTATTCTTTTCACAATTTCTTATCGTTTCATTTGATCCCACTAACATCTTTTCGTTAGTCAAAAAAATCAGCTGCTTAGTCAACGTCTTTGCCCACCAATTCATCCTTCTTTATCGAGCAAAGAGGGGCAGCTGTTGACACCAATTTTTGACCAACTTATAAGCCTTTTCGAATTGCTTTTTGATTAAATATGTATTTTAAAACCAATTTCTTTATTATGTTTTTAAAATTATGTTTAATTTTTATCTAATTAATCATATACTTTAGTATTCATAATTTACCAAAAAATATTATTATTTTATCAATTTTGTAGTTGTTGTTGTTGTTGTTATTATTATTATTATTATTGATTGCTAAATTTGAGATAAATAATTTACTTGTCTATTTAACGTCTATAATATTTAAGTGTAGTTATCTTATATAAAAATTATTTAATATGTGTAGCATAACCATTTATTAGATAACAATTTATTAAACCTTCCTCCAAATCATTTAAATCGTAGCCCCTTTTATTCAATCTATTTAATATATAGCCTTTTCTACTCAATTTTATCTCAATTCTAGCCCATTTTGAACCAATTCATTCAATCCCAATTTCAAGATCTCATATTTAGTCCCAACTGTCCATTCCATTCTTTTAAATCTCAAGCCCACATCTCATCTTGATCCAACGGCTAAGATTGAGTCTCCTACCACTTTCCTGTATAAATATCCTAACACCCTAACCCTATTTTCATTTTTTTCCTCTTTCTCTTTGAAAACGCCAGGCGCCACTCCCCTGTCTCCCAACTTCGTCCATCGTTGGCGAAGATCACCGGCGAAACCCCTACTCCACCCTCACTTGCGAGGACAACCACCAAGCGAGTCCCTCTCCTTGTTCACTCTCCTCACAGCACTTCTCCAACCACCAGTGGATAGCAGCCGCTTTACCACCCAAACCAATCACCCCTCTCCTCCCCTTTTCTTTCCCTCCGCCTCTCTCCTCATCCTTGCTGACCGGTGAAGCGCTGCACCATTCAACCTCAATTTGTCTCCTTCTCTTCTTCTCATTGATTCCGACCAGAAATTTCCACAAGACAGTCGCCGTGAAGAGCCATCAAGCTTCGATGAGGAAAGCCAACCATCATCTCTCCCCCGACGAGATTGACAAAAACGACAACAAGAGCATCGTTGCTCCGCCGCTCCGACCAGCAAGACTCGATGGAGCCTTAAGGTTTCTAGGGGTTGTTAAAGTTGGATCTTAATAGATCCGTTCAAGTTCGTTTTTCTTATTTTGTTATTTAGATTATTATCGCATCTTTTAAACAAATTTCTTAAATTGCCTTATATTTTTTAATATAGTAGTTATGATTGCATTTTTACGCTACATGAAATTCAATAATGACCATGAAATCTCTCTTAGTCATGATTTTCTTATTATTTTGAGTTCCTAAACTTGTGCATTTTTTGACTTGTGTGTTCCTATTTTTGTTTGAATGTAATCTGCCCCTTTTGTAAATGAGTGTTAGTACGCCCTCGAGTTTTTCTTTAAGAACACTGATTGAGTTGTGGTTTGTTGATTTAATTGTATCAAGCCTTAATGTGAGAATTTGATTTATTTGTTTAATGAATTGATTGATTATTCTGAAAATTTCCATGATTCATGCTTCTTTCCATTTTTATTCCCTTAATCGATTGATTCACCTTAATATTTACCAATCCTTGGTAAACTTTGACATGATTCTTCTCCAACTTTTCTTTCTTTTAGTTAGTGTGGACAACTTTGACCTAATTGTTCTTAAACTTTTGCTAGTTATGGTAAGTAAATATACATATGTGACCTTCAAATATGGCAGTCTTTAAATCATGTTATTTTGGACTGAAGTATTTGACTGTATTAACATGACTCCTTCAAAATTAGAAGATCATTCATGATTCTTGCCTTCTATTTATTATGACAGATACACCGGTGGTAATCTCTAATTGTCAATTGGCTATTTTTCTTATTAAATTGAACTATTTTAATACCAATTGATTTATGGTAAAATTCATGCATTGATGTTCCCTGTTACTTGTTTATTTTTGGAAAAACTTTGACTTAGTATCATATTTTATTAACCAGATTTTTTTAAAAACTCGCATGGTTATGATAATATCAATCGATTAAATACCAAGAATGTGAGTCTAATTGAAGAGAATAATTTTATTTCCTTTTCTCTATTTTTGTACTTATTGATGTGCCCTCTATATTTTACTATAAAAACAAGACTCCTTCCATTCTGTCCACACACTTAAACAAGCACAACACTCTCATACACTCTCAAAAGTAGTAATATTCTTAGTTGCTACCTTATAAGTTTTTGTTGTTCTTGTGGTTGCACAAAGTTTGGACTTCGGTTCTTACATCAAGCTTTGTGTGCTTATTAGAATGCTGCATAACCAGTTAGTGATCTTTGCTAGAATTATAATCTCTGGTATGTTCAAGGTAGTTACTTCATTATCTATTTTATTATCTTATCTTACTTTAGTGTCCTTATAAGAGTATCTTTATTACTTTAGTATTTTATTTTAAGGTACTAAGAACAAACATACTCTCACCCCTTTGAATATTCTTTGCACGTACATTATAATGCAACAAAGTTGCTTGGAATTGAATCATGACAAGTGGAGAAGTCAACGCCAGAAGCAAGGCTAAAGTGGAATTGTCACCCCAAATGGGCATCAGGTACATTTTGAGAAATGATGAAAAACAAATAGCTTTATAAAAATAAGGCAACTCGTTATTCCCTCCTATTCTAATTTTATATATCACCCTTTTAAAAGTCTTTTTTTAATTTGACAATTTTTATTATTATGTTAACTTATTAACATACTTTCATACATTCTTAATATAAAAAGAATATACTTATATTTTAGCTTCACACGGCTTTTTAAATATCAAAATATTTTATTTAGTACTCTTGAATAATTTTCTTACAAAGTACTTTTTGTCTTTTCTTAAGGCATTTACGAGAGTTGATCATAAAAAATGGAATAGAGGGAGTAACATCATATTAAGCCCATTTTAACTTTGTCATATTCCGATCACCCCCCCCCCCCTCTCTCTCTCTCTCTCTCTAGCAACTTTAACTTTATATGTTGTTGATTTATATAAATTTCAATTTACATGATATATTTTACTTTTTTTGATTTGGAAGCAATCAGGTTAGTTTTTTTGGCCTTTCTTCTCCTTATGGTTATTTCATTTATATTTAGCTTTTCCTTTTATTTCATATTATCCAAACACTTTAAGCATTTAATTAGAAGCGATCAAGTCAGCCTCTCATTCTTTATTTATTAATATTTCAAGTATCTTATTTATGTATTTGGTACTAGAAAATCCTGCTTTGCTTGATTGAATTCATTATTTTTTATGACTTCATTGGCTCTGTATTTGCCAATTTTTATAACTCACATAGATTTAATTTGCTTGTTTTAAAAAAATAAGTTTGCATGTCTAACTATCTTATTCACCTAGGATTATATTTATTAGATAATTATGGATTCATGCTTAATTTACTCACCCGTCTTAATTTTTTTTATATTCTTTATCTTATAGTGACCTTATTTGCCATGTTAAATCCCCATATAATTCACAAGATTCGGCCGGGACCCACTTTTGTGGATTTCGAAGGGTGCTTAACACCTTTCTTTTAAAATAACTTGAACCATTACCCAATCTATGGTTTTGCAGACTCTTTTAATTAATTTTGTTTGTCATTAGGATAGAATGGTGCCCTAACGCGCCCTTAATTCGTTAGGTGACAACTTTTTTTTTATTAATCCTAAAAGAGTTTTCACGTCATTGCATAACCCGTTTTGAGAAAAATGGGGCACGATAATAACCATCATTATGAGTTTGGGTGAAGATAATGGTGCTAAACAGACATTGCCACTATGCATAGAGAAGGTTCTAGAAGAGAACAAAGATGCGATACTGGAAGAGTTGCCAAGTCACTTACCTCCTAGGCGTGAGGTAGACCATAATATCGAACTAGTGCCTAGAGCGAAGCCGCCCACATATTTCCTACATCATAAGGATCCAATCGAGTTAGAGGAGCTGATGGAGCAGTTGAAGGAGTTGCTCGAAGCCGAGCACATCAGCTGTCTAAAGCACCCTATGGAGTGACAATCCTTTTTAGAAAGAACAAAGATGGGTTGTCACGCTTATTCATAGGGTACGGGGTGCTCAACAAAGTGACAATAAAGAACAAATACCCTATCCCGCTCATTGCCAACTTGTTCAAGAAACTTGGACATTCCAAGTACTTTATCAAGGAGGACCTTCGAAAAGGCTACTACCAAGTTCACATTGAAGAAGGGGATGAGCCGAAGACAATGTGTGTCACTAGATACAGAGCTTTTGAGTGGGTGGGGATGCCCTTCTGATTGACCGACACACCTGCTACCTTTTGAACACTGATGAACAAGATCTTTCATCCATACTTAGATCAGTTCGTAGTGGTGTACCTAGATGACATAGTCATCTATAGCAATATCTTGGAGGAACATTTCGATAACTTGAAAAAGGTTTTCCAAGTCCTATGAGAGAGCAAGCTTTACATTAAGTGGGAGAAATGTTAATTTGCCCAGCATGAAGTACACTTCTTGGGGAACGTCATTAGCCAAGATCAGTTGTGGATGGATGAGGCCTAGGTACGGACCACTATCTATTTCCAATAACAGAAGAAACTCACACCAAAGCAAGCAAGGTGGCAGGATTTCTTACCCGAATTTGACTATTAGTTAGTGTACAAACCAGGCAAGGGTAAAATGTTGTGGCCGATACTTTAAGTAGAAAGTCCGAGCTTGCTGCCATCATCACATCCTTATGTGGCATTCAAGATGCTATTAAGGATGGTATACAACATGATTCGGAAGAAAAATGACTTATGGAGCTAGGTGCTCAAGGCAAATGAGACACTTCTGGATGGAATATAGACTATTACTTATCGTCAGATGTACGTGCCCAAGTTTGGAACTATTAGGCGACAGATTATAAAGGACAGCCATGACACGTCGTGGGCTGGACACCCGGGGCAGCGTCGCACAAGGGCATTGATCGAGTCAATCTACTATTGGTTGTGCATGTGAGAAGACATAGAGTGCTATGTGCGGACTTGTCTTGTGTGCCAATAAGATAAGGTCGAGCAACAACAAGTCGACAACCTAGAGGACTATTAGAACCACTACCTATAGTGGAGTGCCTATAAGAGAGTATGATTATGGACTTTATAACCTGCTTACCAAATTCTAACATGTATAGGACGATCATGGTCGTAGTGGATAGGTTTTTGAAGTATGTTAGCTTCATGCCCGCCAAAGCAGGTTGCACTGCTAAAGAGGCTGCCAAATTATTCTTCAAGGTTGTTGTAAAATATTAGGTTTTCTCGAGGCATATCATCCGCGATTGAGACCCACATTTTATAGGAAACTTTTGGGGAGAGTTGTTCGATATGCTTTACACACAGTTGCATGTCTCAACTAGTTTTCACCCGTAGACGGATGAACAAATAGAATGGGTCAATGCCTTATTGGAATGCTGCCTGAGGCACTTTGTGAGTTCACGTAAGAAAGATTGGGCAATCCTATTAGACATAGCCCAGTTCTCATAAAACTTGCAGCAAAGCAAATCTACCGGACAAACACCATTCAAGGAGCAACTTGATTCTGTTATGCGCTACTTGGACAAGGCAGCAACGAAGATGAAGAAGTTTGCCAACTGCAAGCACCGTCCATCGGATTATAAAATTGGGGACATAGTTTTGGTAATGTTTAACCTAAGAAAGTTTAAGGAGCTGCGAGGCGTGCACCAAAATCTGGTACGAAAGTATTAGGGACCATTTAGGATCGTTGCCAAGGTTGGAAAAATCTCATATAAGTTATAGTTACCACCTCATCTTAAGGTCATCCCGTCTTTCATGCCAGTGGGCTCAAACCATACTATGATGACAAGGATGACCCCAGCCGAATTTAGTGAAGTCAGGCACTAATTACCATCACTACCTTGCATTATCGGGAAACTGAGACTTTTATTGACTACCAAGCCAGGCGAAAAAAAGGGCAACAATCCACTACCATGTTCCTCATCCACTAGAAGGGACAATCACCGTAAGAAGCCACATGGGAATGATACAAAGACTTGTGGAAATTTAAAGACAAAATTCGAGAGTTCATGCAGCAATAATGCCCCGTGTTCGTCGCAATATATGTTAGGGGAGAGTGTGATGATACCATGTCATCACGCCACTTAGGTACCACATGGCATAATGTTGTCCATGTGGAAGGCTTACATTGGAAGAACACTAGTCCTTTGTGGAATATTCTGAAATATATGGAGAATTTCTTGGATGACCTTAAAATCTCATGGATTTGCATGGAATGTTCTTGGAATCTTCTAGTTGTGTAGAATACTCTAGAAAGATGACTTATTTGTAAATAAATAGGGACTTGTATGAAAACTATTATTTATCTATTAGCCCCTAAATGGATAGTATAAATAAAAGGGAATTCATTTGTAAAAACCATCAAGCAAGTCTTCCAAGTCTTCCAAGTCTTCAACAATATAAAAGCTTTCTTAGCAATTCTCTTGTGTCTTTCTTTAATCCAATATTCCCTTAGCAATCTAGTGTTAAAAAGGCTTAATTGAGCTTGCAAGACCAGGAAAGATTTGTGAGCGAGTTGTCAAGTGCCACACGCTTTGCTTAATTGAAGTCTAAGTCTATGACACTAGGCTATTTAAAATTTGCTAAGTTAAATGCATTCATTTTCCTAAGGGTTAATTTGGTTCTCAGAGAAATAGTACAATTATATTATCCAGATAATGTGTTGGATAAGAAAGTGTAGAGAAAAAAAAGTGAGTTTCTTACTAAAATATGGTTGACTCCCTCCAACAAGTTTCAAGAAAATTTATTAACTAACTCTATATATTAATTATAATCCAATATTGGTAAAAGTAACTATAGATGGTCATTCAAACTGGAAATGTTGACCTTTTTTAGTGAGGTGAATTTTTTTTAGGTTCTCTCGATAGTTATGTATCAACTAATATGATATTAGTTTCCTAATAGCAAACTCCTACATCTTACATAAGTTCATTTCTAGCACTTTCAAGTATTTTACCCATGATTGATAGTGCCTCTAAGTCCTGCGTAGCCAAGTAGCTAAATTAACTAGATTTAACTCAATGTTCTCCAATTTTAATTTAATCTAGTTTTATATGCTTATAGATCATGTGTTCTTATAAGTATGAGAACCGGGTACAATCCTAGGACTTCTAAATTCTCTTGAAAAATCTCAAACTGCGCCTTTTTGAAGAACGTAATGAGAGCTAGAGGGAACCCTAGAGTTAAGCATGCCTGGTACGGAGCATCAACCAAGAATATGGAGAGAACTATGCATCTTGAATTTGAAATGCCTTGGATTGTACCTGGTTCTCATCCTTATAAGGGCACATCTATAAGTCATTTAAAACTAGATTAAATTAAAACCGGAGAACATTGAAAGGAAGTATACCATAGCCATATGTTAACTTTATCTTTTACTCTAGAATATGTAGATATTTAATCCCTAAGTATCAACAATCACCCTTTGACTGTTGAACCCCTCCTTCAAGGTGCCCCCAACTTGAAGAATAGCCTAATGTCACGACCCGCCACTTCGACATCTCACTTAAGCGAAAAATTGAAGAATAAGTGAGCTTGTCTAAGGGTAGAAGGAGCTAGAGTCTTCAAGAGGTTTATGGAAGACTCTAGAGCATCCTAGATATTTTCCAAGAAGGCTATGGAATTCTCTAGATGTGTAGAAGATTTTGGAGTAGGGACTAAAATGTAAATACTTAGGGACTTATATGTAAATTTTATTTACACTTTGGCCCCCAGGAGAGTAGTATAAATAGAGGGGCTCTCATTTGCCGAAAGAAACCAAGCAAGATCCAAGCTTGAGGCATCCAAGCAAGTTGTAGCAATCTTCCCCAATCAATACAAAAGCCTTCTTTATAAAAGCTCACTTAGTCTTTCTTTCTCATTCTCTTAGCGATTCAAGTCTTAAAGGGTTTACTTGAGCTTACAAGATCGTGAAAGATTCATGAGTAAGTTGTCAAGTGCCGTACGGAGTGCTAGAAAAAGTCTAAGTCAGTGACAATGTGGTATCAGAGCCAGGTTGGAACTAAGGGAATTGCCAACGAAGGAGACGTAAACGCCACTAGCACCACCAACGTCCGATTGGATGCTAGAAAGAAGAACTGCAAGGGAAGGAACATCACAAGAGTAACAAGGAAATGCTGCTTGACCCCACACCAAGCGAGGCGCTAGCATCTCACCCTTCGTCGACCACTGAAGCGAGTGATGACGAACAAGACGTCACACTCGGAGAAGAGTGGGTCGCTAGAGTAGAGGTGGCAAGGCAGGCCGTGGAGATCTTAGGCCGGTGCTTGAACGAGGTTGATGACAAATTCAAGACTCTAGAGGACTTCACCCTTGAGGAAAACGACAACATCCGCAAGGAGCTGGAAGGCCGCCAGCGTGCCGAGTACGAGATAAAGGAGGCCATCACTTCCTTGGAGTGCCGGCTCATGGACGCAATAAGCAGAATTGAGACCCTGACGACCGAGGTAAAAACACTCAAGGAGGGTGTGAAAGTTGGAGGATCATTATCGCTCGAACGAGATAGGGATGCCAAGGTCGAGGCTCCCAAGCCATCTATGTTCAAAGGCGTTCGTGACGCGCAAGAGGTGGAGAATTCTTATGGCACTTGGAGAATTACTTCAAGAGTAACCAAGTAAGGAGCGACGAGAACAAGATCAACACTGTCGTGTTGTATCTTTCGGAGATTGCAATGCTATGGTGAAGGCGCAAGTAGTCCCAGATAGGGAATGGGATGTGCACCATCAACACTTAGGAACAGTTTCGAGTGGGGTTCAAGAAGGCGTTCTTCCCTAACAATGTCATCTATGAGGCCAAACTCAAGTTCAGGGAGCTAAAGCAAACAAGAAGCATTTGGGCATATGTAAAGGAGTTTACAACTCTCACGCTTCAGATCTCCAACCTGACCGATGAGGACATGTTGTTCCACTTCATGGGCAGATTGCAAAATTTGGCAAAGATGAAGTTGGAGCGCCGGCAGGTCAGGACCATAGATATAGCCATCACGCAGAGGAAGGCAGAGTCTACGAAAAGAAATGGTTGTTACATATGTGGTGGGCCGCATAGCTATGCAAGGTGTCCCGAACTGAGGAGCCTTGGTGCTATCCTGCGAGAATGGAAGGAGAAGGATGCACGGGAGCAAGGACAAGGTGCAGAGACGACACAATTGGGCTTGATAGGACTATGCGGAGCCATCACGAAGCAGCCAGGGAAGCCAAAAGGATACGACGCGTAATATGTCGACATCACGATTAATGGAAGACCTGCTCGTGCTATGGTCGGCACGGGTGCAGAGGCTAGCACTATGACCAAAACGGCGGCAATAAGGTTGGGGCTGAGTTACAGTCCAAGTAACGCCCATCTCAAGACGGTCAATGCACCATCGACTCCCATGTGCGGGGTCGCGCATGGAGTAAGCATCATGCTAGGCGAGTGGCAAGGTAAGACCAACTTGACTGCCGCTCCTTTAGACCTATTTGACATAATTCTTGGGCAAGAGTTCTTCCAGAAGTGTCACGTTGTGATCGATCCTTACCTCCAACGACTCTTGGTCATGGAGCAAGAAAGGTCATGTATGGTGCCCCTGGTTAAGGTACCAACGATGGGAGAACAAGTTCGATTAACGGCCATGCAGCTCGTGAGAGGCCTTAATAAGAAGAAGCGACATTCATAGCCACCAATGCGAGTGTGATGAAAAACAATTGTGCAAGAGGGACCTCGCCACTGTGTAAGCTTCGCAAGAGAACAAGGACGGGGTGTCCGAATACCTACACAAAGACATTGATTGAGTCATTGGACTACTGGTTACACATGAGAAAAGACAAGACTCGGTCACCCATGTAGCAACAATGCGATGCGGTCGTCGCAGCATCAGGTGGGGGAGAGTGTCACGACCCGCCACTTCGACATCTCACTTAAGCAGAAAATTGAAGAATAAATGAGTTTGTCTAAGGGTAGAAGGATCTAGAGTCTTCAAGAGGTTTATGGAAGACTCTAGAGCATCCTAAATATTTTCCAAGAAGGCTATGGAATTCTCTAGATGTGTAGAAGATTTTGGAGTAGGGACTAAAATGTAAATACTTAGGGACTTATATGTAAATTTTATTTACACTTTGGCCCCTAGGAGAGTAGTATAAATAGAGGGGCTCTCATTTGCCAAAGGAAACCAAGCAAGATCCAAGCTTGAGGCATCCAAGCAAGTTGTAGCAATCTTCCACAATCAATACAAAAGCCTTCTTTATAAAAGCTCACTTAGTCTTCCTTTCTCATTCTCTTAGCGATTCAATTCTTAAAGGGCTTACTTGAGCTTACAAGATCGTGAAAGATTCGTGAGTAAGTTGTCAAGTGCCGCACGGAGTGCTAGAAGAAGTCTAAGTCCGTGACACTAAGCTAAGAAACAAAAGATTACAACTCTATAATCAACTAAACAAACAAACTTGACTTAAAACTAGAAAACTTAGTCCTAAGGATCAGGTTATTCAATCTTGTTCTTCATATCCGCAACACTCAAAATCTTCAATCAGAAATCTCTCAAATATGAACTCTCTCTTACTTGATTATGTTCTGCTTGTACCTCTCTATGTAAATGCACAAAAAATCATCGTAGAAAACCCTACCCTATTCATAGGCACGCAATCTTTCCTACTTTAGGTTGAAATCGGTGACCTTTTACTGCTTCACTTTTCCTTGTAGCCTTAAACTAACTCCCACCTTGTACTTCATTCACCGCCTTGAACTTCTTTCTCCGCACTAAAACTTCTTCTCCTAATCCCACTTGGACTCTGTCTGGGAGGAACATGTTGGTGGAACTAGTTAATTACATTTGTTCTCCTATTTTCCACACATCAAAATCTTCCTTGATCCAACACCTTTCTTTGATTACGAAAGTGGTCTCTAAAATATCAATCAATCATTCTATCAAACAACTTACCATTTTCTGTTGCATCTCGATGGAGAGATCAAGATTGAATGCTGACGTCTTGACCTTCAATGAAACTCTTAATGTTAACTAATTCAACTCGTGCTAATATATAAAGAGATGAAAGTTCTGCTGAAAGAAGAGATGGTAGTATCCAAGAACTTGGACATAGTGATTCTGCATGAGTTGAAGCCACTTCTGAATACCTCTCTAATCATGAGGATGTAACCATTGTTCTCATGGTAAATTTTGCTTACTCTGTCCACCGATTGGGAACTAGACGTCACCCTTCTTGCTTGAAAACACTAATGCTTTCATTTCTGTTAATATTGGCAGTTGAGAGAGAATGACAAATGTGTGCAACCCATTTATGCAAATCATTATTCCAGATTACAATTTCACTCCTCTAAGTGTAAAAATTTAACGGGAAAAGTGACCACATTTATTGTTCTCTCTCCACTATCAGTATTAGCAGAAATGAGACCATTAGTATTTTCAAGCAAGGAGGTTGACGTCGAGCTCCCAAATTCACCATTAAAATAATGGTTTGCATCCTCCTGGTTCAACAGGTATTCAGCAGTGCCATCAACAGATGCAAAATTTCTATGTCAAGGTTCCTACATACTACCATCACTTATTATAGTAGAACTTCCATCTCTTAGCATATTAGCAGGAGTTGAATCAGTAGTAGCATTAAGAGTTCCATTGAAGGTTAAGTTGTCAACATTAGATCTTGATCATTTCGTGGAACTCTTAGAGTCGCTCCATAGTCATTTCTTCTATTAGAGTTACGAGTATTCGTTCATATTGTAAACTTGTGTCCAGTATTAGACTTCTTATGTTCTTGGAGATGAACTTTGTAATTTTATGCTTCGAATAGTCTATAGGTGAATAAGGTGGATTATTGATGAGATTGGTTGGCTGCGTTATTGATCTATGATACAAGTAAAATTTGGATAGGCCCAAAAACAAAGGATACTCTGCTCAATTTTCTGTAGATTTATGTTAAGGCTTGCTTTGGGATACTTTCCCCTTAGCGCCGGTCACAAACCTAATTTGGGTCGTGACAATTTATCACATGCAGTGTAGTTTCTAGAGTGTTATTCACTTATTTTATACAAATGTCTTTAATTTTGCTATAACATACAACCTTTGCTTGTTGTAGGAGAACCTTGTAATAACCTTGTTATGATTTCTTTGATTCTCATATCCGAAACCTTTTGACAGGTTATTCTTTCCTGGCTGAATTGCCTGCCTATAAAAGCTGATGACCTGATTGAAGCTAAGGTTGTTCACAAAACACTGCCACCAGTCTCCGTGGAAGCGAACAACTTTTCTCAAATGAGAACCAGGTACAATCCTAAGCATTTCAAAGCCACGACACATAATTCTCTCCATAGTCTTAGTTGATGCCCTGTACCAAGCATGCTCAACTCTAGGGTTCCCTCTAGCTCTCGTTACATTCTCCAAATTATCTTGAAAAACTTCAAACCATGCCTTTTCCATTAGACCGGTTCACGTACACTGATGAATTGCAGTGACTTTAGTTAGATTTTTCACTTATAGTCACTGCAATTCATCAGTGTATGAGAACCGGTCCAATGGAAAAGGTGTGGTTTGAGGTTTTTCAAGATAATTTGGAGAACGTAAAGAGAGCTAGAGGGAACCCTAGAGTTAAGCATGCTTGGTACGGGGCATCAGCCAAGACTGTGGAGAGCATTATGCGTCGTGTCTTTGAAATGCCTAGAATTGTAATATGTTGTAGAGGAGAAGGCTACAACTTCTAATATGCTATGCTGACGAGCTAAAGGAAGGTTTCTACCATTGGATTGACCAGGCTGGCATTTCTAATTACTTGCATGTTCTATACGCTATTGAGTGAAATCTTGTATTGCATTTCGAGTTAAATAAGTATGCTAATTCTTGGAACAAGGCGCTCCAATATTCTTCCCGCTTCTGAAATTTTGTTTCCATTACGAAGTCACGTAAATTTCTGTTATGTCTATTTTATTCTCCTCTAATTTGTTTGTTTGTTTTTTCGGTAATATTGCAAATTACTGATATATTACTATATGTTGGCTATAGCCATGCCAGAGGTGTTACGGTCTGCGAAACTGGTTGTAAAGGAAAGGACTGCTAATGGCCAAAACGTGACCTATGTCAGACAATTATTCGACTGCATAGTACCAGCTTTGGTGGAAGCTTTGCATAAGGTTGACCTGAACTGGTTAATTCCTTGTTCTGTCGCTCTTTACTTTGGAAACGTCTGAAAAACATGTATTATGGTACTTTGATATTTGGATTGCCAGTTAGTAACATTTCTGCTTCCATCCATCACACGAGCCTGATACTGAAATATGTACAAGTATGTTGAATTCATCAAATGAGTGCCTACAGGTCAGTTTAGTTTAGTTTAGTCACAGCTAGAAGTGGTGATAGAGCAGAAAACTTGGTGGAACAATGGTAGTGTACTCCCCTCTAGAACATGGGAGAGCCAGACTGCTGCTTATGGACTTGGTGTGTGTGTAGAACATGGTGGCTTTGCTTGGAAGTCTCTTGTGGGAGGTATTGTATGGTGTTCAAAATTCTAGTAACTTTACCTACAAGAAAATCTAGATAAATATCTAGATTTTTCTACAAGAAATCTAGTATTTCTATAAGATGCTTATCCTACTCTATCTACAAGAAATTCTAGTAACGTTATCTTCTACTTTAGAATATCTAGATATTTCTATAAGATGCTTATCCTAAATACTACACTAGACTATTTTAGAAACTAATCTATGAAATTTCAAAAAATCATGTTTAACTTTTTCACATTCCCCTTTAAAGTGATTTTTTTAAAAAATGCCCCACGCTTGTTGCGGAAGAACTCAGTCAAAGCTTTTGAACTTTCGTTGGTGAAGCACTAGTACAAATGAATTCCTTATCTAAGAGTTCTTGAAGCTGAGTCTTGAGTTCTCTCAACTCTATTGGAGCCATGTGATAAGGAGGAATAGAGATTGGACGAGTACCCAGCTCCAAATCTATACAAAAATCAATATCTCTATACACAGGCGTACCAGGCAAATCCATAGGAAATACCTCCTGAAATTTTGAAAGTACTGGGATTGACTCAAAAGAAGGGGACTCCGCACTAACATCCCGAAGGTGAGCCAAGTAGGCCAATCAAGGAGGTTGACGCCAAGCTCCCTGCCACTAGATAGAATAAGCCAAATTCATCATTAAAATAATGATTTACATCCTCCTAGTTCAATAGAAATTCAGCGGTGCCATCAACTGATGCAAAATCACTATGTCCAAGTTCCTAGATAAAATTCCAATTGATTCCAGACTGAGTAGAATGGGCATCTATGCCCCTTATAGGTGTTGCTGTTGCAAGAGCCCCCAGGAAGAAGATATTGACCACTTATTGTGTTCTGAAGAGTTTGCTTAGGAGATACGGACAATTCTGTGTTGTCCAATTGGTATCTTTTATTTAAATAATCCTTTGAGACTCCTTCTCAGGAACTGGTGGATCTGGAAAACCAAATCCTTGCCTTAATTCTGAAATGTCTTCTTGTTTTGGCTTTATGGCCTGAAATTGCCATGTTAATTAGCATTGTTATCCTTGAATCTGCAGAAACTGCTTGGCGCATGGTATAGTGTTTCATTGCTTACAAGGTGACGGTAGCCCAATTTGTGGCTCTCCTACGAAAGTTGCTGCATTAGAAGCTGATGCAGTGGTAACATCTATGGGAGAACCATCAAGACCCAAACTTAACCATTAAGAAATATGAATGGATCTTACCATTGCATCAACTTCTAATGCAGCAACTCCCGTAAGAGAGCCACATATTGGGCCGCCATCACCTTGTAAGCAATGAAACACCCTACCATGCGCCAAGCAATTTCTATAGACTCAAGGCTGTTAAATTCCATGGATAACATTGCTAATTAACATGTACCTCCGAGCAATTTCAGGCTACCGTACGATAAATTCAGAGACGACGCAAAGAATGTTAGTATGAGAATATAAACATATGGCTTTGGTATACTTTCTGCCAATGTTCTCCAGTTTTATATGGTTGAACACATCTGTTAGTGCCATTATAGATGTGTGGCTTCATTCGTTTTTTCATTAGTTGGTGATGAGAACGCAGAGTCACTACAATTCTAAGACGTGATGGCCATACTTGAAACCAAAGGCTACTTGTAATATGCTATGCTGACAAGCTAAAGGAAGGTTTCTACCCTTGGATTGACCAGGTTGGCATCACTAATTACTTGCATGCTCTATATGCTATTGAGTGAAATCGTGTATTGCATTTTGAGTTAAATAAGTATGCTAATTCTTGGAATAAGTCGCTCCAATATTCGTCCGGCTTCTAAAATTCTATTTCCATTGGGAAGTTAGGTGAATTTCTGTTTTGTCTATTTTATTCTCCTATAGTTTGTTTGTTTGTTTTTTTGGTAATATTGCAAATTACTAATATATTACTGTATGTTGGCTATGCCAGAGCTGTTAGCCTATTACGGTGTGCCAAACTGGCTGTAGAGAAAGGGACTGCTAATGGCCAAAACGTGACCTACGTCAAGCAGTTATTCGATTGCATAGTACCAACTTTGGTGGAAGCTTTGCATTAAGGTTGACTTGAACTGGTATGATTAATAAAAGATTCAGGTTTATCAAAAGAATGATGCTAGACTTCCAAAATTCCTTTTGATAGTCTACTTGTATAAGCTGATTTATAGTTTATATGAGTTGGAAAAAGAGTTATAGAGAGGTAGCGGGTACCCGTGGAATTAGTTAAGGTGCACTCAACAAGCTGATCCGTACACCACTAATAAAAAAGAATGGGTTGGACCAAAAACTTGGGAGAGTCAGAACACATCTTTGGGGATAAGTAATTAATAGAGATGAGAATGATTGTTGAACTTGCACTTTAATCCTAATTAGTCTAAAAACAAATACAGTTTTACTGTTACTCCTTCTCATGACCTTTAATATTTTAATCTTATTGTGTGTTTGTGATATTTTGAGTTTTGATGATTTAACAAACTATTGTGCAAAAGGACCTGGTCCACGAAGTTTTCGACCTACAGACAAGTCAACTGCGTACGGCTGTAAAGTTGTAGTTTCTACAGTGGTTGGTGGGCACTACAGCAGAGGCGTTGTAACAGCAGGCAACCTCGACCAATGGCTTGCATCCTAGGTTTTGACTCTCTTATAAAAGGAACACGTGACAAGATCAAAACCTAGTTTTTGCAATCAAGATTATTCACCAAGCAAAAGTCATTTCAAGGAAGAACATTGTTCATACTCAACAAGCGACTTGATCGAGTGTTGAAGTGTCTTAGTTGGTTTTTGAGTTTTGTGTATTGTAAATCTACTCCTAAGTTATAAAGGATAGTAGATCGTTTCTTCTATTATCATTGTGATCTGATTTGGTGGCTAGAGTTAGCTGTGGTGTAGTGCTGAAGTCTCGGCTAGAGTTTGTTGGTATATAGTGGACAATAGAGTTATTGCTCAGTTGTCTTGTAATAGAGTGTTACAAGGGTGAGAGGATTAAAAGTTTAATCCACTATAATTACTTGAGTTTGTAATTACGAGTTGCTTAAAGTTGGTGGAGTCTTGAGAAATCCTGTGAGACAGGTCGTGGCTTTTTCCTCCCTTGAGCAAGGAGGTTTCCACGTAAAACACTTTGGGTCTTTTACCTTTCAGCATCTAACTTCAATACTTTATTTACTATTTCTGTCAAGGGACCTAGTCTCTATTGTGGTGGACTCGTGTAAGCCAACAGTATTCTTCTCCGGACTTCAGATATCTGGATTACTCTTGGATGAAGGTCAGGTCCGAAGCATTGTGGATGAGATTAAGCAGGTCATCACAGCCAGTTCAAGTTGAACAAGCAAACGAGCAGAGAGAGCAAAAGCTGAAGACTTCTATTCCTTCGAAAGGGAATTGCTCAGGGAGGAAATGAGTAAGAACATGAGGGCATGTTATTTCATTTCTCTGAACCCCACTAATGTCACGTCCAGGCTGTTGTTTATGGCCTTGGTGTATGTGCAGAACATGGTGGGCTCTGCTTTCAAGTTTCTAGTGGGAGGTATTGTATGGTGTGGAAACCTTTCCTATTTTTTTCTGGAGCAGTATGACGGGGGAAGGTGTAACGTGTTCCTACCTTAACTTCATTTCATTACCTTTATTTTTCAGAGGATCGATGTAGTTTTAAGGCATCCAAATGCTGTAATATGTGAGAATGTAATGGCATGTGATAATGTTGTTTCAGCATTAGGGAAGATCTGTAATTTTCACGGTGACAACATTGACTCGGCCCAGGTACTTTTATACTTCGATGTTCTATTAATCACATGTTGTGTAGTTTCTAGAACGTTGCTCACTTATTTTATACATATGTCTTTAATTTTGCTGTAACATATAACTTTTTCTTGTTGTAGGAGAGCCTTGTAATAACCTTGTTATGATTTCTTCAATTCTCATATCCAAGACCTTTTGACAGATTATTCCTGTTTGGCTGAATTGCCTGCCTATAAAAGAGGAGCAGATTGAACCAAAGGTTGTGCACGGCCAACTTTGTTCAATAGCCGACAGAGCAGACTACTAGTAGGATGATTACTCTGTTGAAGCAGCCTCAGCAAACACTATCAGTCTCCCTGGCTTCAATATGGTCATTCCTGCAGCCTCAGCAGCAGTTAACACTGCAACCAATGCTAGGCATTGTGGAAGCGAACAACCTTTCTCCAATGCATTGAACCTGTCGGACCTCTAGTTATGTGTGAATCAAATACTCTCCATTCTCATTAATGTCATTCATTTTGACTTTGAGTCTATGTTCTGGCCTACTGTTGGTTTTGGCAAAGTATGTGTGAACTCAACTAGTGCTATGTGAATCAAATACTCTTTTTAGACAATATTTTAATAAGAGATTGAAGAAAACTGGGAGGCAATTCCTTTATGTATTGCATGGTCAATTTGGCAAGAAAAAATAGATGATGATTTGATGGGAAGAAGAAAACCATAGCTGTTGGGAAGTTTAAATGTATTCTTTCTAATATCATCAACGAAATTCTTACTTCATAAGGTAGGGTAAGGTCTGTGTACACGCCATCCTTCCCCCCACTCTTTTCAGATTCCATTTGCACTTCAACAAAAACAACTTTTAGCGGCAATAAACATGCACATTAATTAACAGAGAGTGCTAAAGTCTTTACAGACATTAGTTAATTATCATTGGATCCAATGTCACTATAGGCTTTAAAAGGCATTTACACAAAGACTGTTAAAATATAATTGTCACTAGTAATTGCCTATATATATATATATATATATATATTTAGCGGTAATTAAGCTATTGATATTAATTAATTACTACTAAAGATCATTTTTGATGTATTAATGTTGTGGAATTACACTAGATGTGCTCTATCAAAAGGATAAGAAAAGGTCATAGAACATAAAATAAGACGCCTCTACTATACTTGTACTAATACACAATGAGTCGTTCCTACAAAACTCTAAAGACTGTACAAGTTTATTAGACCGTTAAAGTTCAATAACAAGAAAAGGATAGCCTGATTTATTTCTACTTAGATTTATTTCTAATTAAGAAGAATAGGTCACAAATTTATTTGCTGAAAAGTATAATCTGATGATTTGAAATTAACTAAATAAAGGATTTGCATAACTTCAAAAACTTCACTTTCAAAATGCTTCTTTACCAAAAGGAATGAAATGTGTGGTATGAGATACTCTCCCCGTCCAATTTTATATGATATAGTTTGAATTTCAAAAGTCAAACAAGAAAATCTTTGACCATGATTTATTCGTATGCCCTTTAAACATTTTTACTTTTTAATTCTTGTGACTTATAGTAACCTTTATTTAGTTTCTAAATATGTAAAAAAATATAATTAAAAAACACAAAGATTGTATATCCAAATTTACGGTCAAAATAAAGAAGTTTGACTCTCGAAATTCAGATTATGATGTCATATGATTTAGGATAGAGGAAGTAACACTTTCTGCATCTTCTTAAATGATTCTTTCCTATTTTACATAACTTATTAACATATAGTACCAAAATAAATAATGACAATATCTAGTGGGGTGATCCAAAATCTTAGTTGTAATTCTTCTTTAATGTACTTTGACAAATGTGACTAATGAGTAAGTATTTTTACTTGTTTATTTCTCTATATAATATACATATGTCTGGCACACTTATTTGAGTACTATCGAGGTAAAACATTTAAGTTTTTAATCTCAGAAAAAATGTCATCATTCCTATCATCTTCTTCACTGAACAACATGAATGTTCTCCCCAGCGTAGTGAAAAACTTGCAGCTCTTATAGTAGATGACAACATTGTAGTTCGAATGGTCCACAAAGCACTTCAAATGAAATTTGGTGTGAAAACTCATGAGGCGAAAAATGGTCAGGAAGCGGTTCTTGCTCATCACAATGGTGCATGCTTTGATGTGATTATGATGGACTTGGATATGTCAGTAATGAATGGTCGTCAAGTATGCTTTTATAAATCGTAATTCAATTTTTGTTTGAACATCTTAATTTAGACGTAATTCAAGTTAAAAAAACTATTAGAAATATTTTATGTATTATGAAGACAACTAAGGAACTTTGAGATATGCATGTTGATAGCTTGATTGTGGGAATGACTTCCCGCAAAAAAGAAGAAGAGGAGAAATCATTCATGGATGTTGGCCTTGATTATTATTATCAGAAGTCGCTTACTATTGATGTAGTTCGCGATCTTGTTGAGAAAATTAATGGAAATGCTTAAACCTATCAAAAGTATTTGGTATGAATATGATTCTTATATTAATATATGGAGAGATTAAGGAAATAAGTCTATGACTAAAGTATGTATGACATGCTTACAATTACTAATAAATTTGTTTTGGTTGGTAAAATAAAAGGCTTTTTGTTTTTCGAATTAAAGTACTAAACAACGAGACAAACATATAAACATGACACTAGTTGAAGTGTATGTCATGTTTATATAAATTGGATAGTACAATTAAATAACCTAATAACAATATAAACATAATAATCTTTAATTTTGAATAAAGAAAATTACTATTAATTTCTTCATCAAATTAATAGGCCTTCACTTTCCTTGTTGTTCTGTTACAAAAACAAACATGAATATAATTAGACACAATCTTTAATTAATTTTTCAATTTTTCTCATCATAAAAATACTTTATAAGGTAACACATTGGGTTGCAAAAGTGCAAGTATTGATTTTGCGAGAATTGTCTTCAAAATCTCCTTTTAATGTTTTAGTGCAGCATGAATGTAGAAATAATTTTGGGTGAGTATGTCGAGAACAAATCTCACATTGAAAACAAGCTACAAATACAAAACATCATATGATCCACATCAATTGTTAAGTTAGAATTTTCACCAAAGGAAGTCAACAGACAAAAAAAAGTATGTGCACTTAGTATTAAGAGAATTCTATATGTACCTACATATATAGGTCTAATTTTTTCTTACATAGTGAAATTTTTTTAAATAAAGATATCTCAATCGACTCCCCTCAGACAAGAGTGGGTTCACCTCTCTAGTCCAAATTAACACTAATAAATATAACATAAGGTCGAAGTTATTCTATCTAAATTTTTTTATAGATAATTGGATGACTGAAATAAAAAAAAAAAAAACTAATAAGGATCTATATTTTCGTTATTTTTAATATTTAAATACTAAAAAAATAATTCTTAAGAATAAACCAGTACACATATAATAAAGGTTTGAATAATAATAAATAAATAAAAACGAAATTAAAGAGGAAAGAGAAGGAAAAAGAAATAGAAACAAATAATTATAATGTGCTACAAGATTGAGAAATCAAACACAAATCACAAGAGCATAGAACCCAAGTTTAGGGATGGCAATGGGGCAGTGCGGGGTGGGGATGGGGCGGGTTGAGCTTAACACACAAAAAATTTAATCTGCCCCGTGTAACAATTTTTTCATTTTCAACCCGCCCCACTCCACCCTGCAATTTTTTAATTTTTTCCTTTTCTAGTTAAGTTTGGTACTAAAAATAAAATTAATAAAATAAATTCATTTTTTTCATTAAGTTATATTAATTTAATAGATAATGACTTCAAAATTTATTTCTTAGAAGTCAATTGGGAAGCATGTAAGCAATTGTATTAGTTTTGATTGAACCATTTTCATTTACTATCTTGAATATTTTAGTAACTTTAAAGAAATTATCTTAATAGATAATGCTCTATCACTCTTATAACTTGTAAAAAGTCAAAATTAAGTTTGAATCAGGATAAAACCGCATAGACCTGCAACCCGCCCCCGCCCCACATTAGTTTTTAAAACAACCACTTCAACCCACCCCGCATCCCCCCCCCCACAACCTTAAACCCTCCCTGCCCCGCATAGCCTTAAACCTACCCCGCATCTACCATGCCCCATTGCCATCCCTACTTAAGTTGCTCAAACTCTTCACTTTTGGTATCGCACCCATGTTGACATGACGTCGGTGTGGATGTGGGATCTGTACTCCGTCTGGTCAACCTATTTTAGGTATTTTGACCAAAATTGAGGGAGAACTTTTGGACAGATTTAATGATTTATGTGCACAAAACAAAAACTAAGGAGAAATTGAAGAAAATTGAATATCTTGTATTATGAGTGTCAAAATGAGCCCAAATATAGGTATTCCGCCCAAAATTGAATGGGTTAGGCTCAAGATAACTTGAATTGGGTCAATCTCAACACATTCAAACCTTAACTCATTTTAAAAGTATCTTCAATTGAGCCAAATTTACTCTATAATTTTAACCCATTTTAAGATTCTTTATTTGAGTTGGTGTAATGTATGTTTCCATATTAAAGGTATGAATTACTGTCTATTTTATATCTTCTAAGATTTATCTATCAATTTTCTAACTTATCTTTTTTTATTTTCTTGAGTTGAAATCAAAATTGTGGTTAAAAAAGGTAAATAACAATATGTTAGATTTACTGAGATTAAGCGGGTCAAATTGGGCGGCTCATGACCCAACTAGATCTTTAGCCCATTTGAGCCTAAAGTAAATTGTAAAATTTTTAGGAATCCCATAGTGTAAGGAGCAAATTACATCTTATCCCTACTCTATTCACATTTACAAAAATCCCCTAAAATTGTTGTCATCCGGATACATCCATTCTTCCGGATACATCACATTTGATACATTATACAACTAGTTTGTTGAGATTAAAAAGGAAATTAAATATAAAATTAAATGTCAGTTCCCCAAATCATGCAAATCAAATTGACGTCAATCTCTCCCAAATAACAACTCCAAACAATTCAAATTTCAAATTTTCTTCTCTCAAATCTCTCCCAAATTGTAACAGATTAAAAAAAATCAACAATTTTATGTAGTTATGTATCATATACAAAAAAAACTTCGAATATGATATACATTGATTTAGTTATAAAACACTGTTGCGGATACTTAACAACATATGATACATCACAACATATGATACATAACTATGTTATATACATAACAAAGTTATGTGTCATATACATACCTATGAATATGATACAAACTAATTTTGTTATAAAACATTAGTGTTTATGGATCAACAGTAATATCTGATAGTGTCTACAGATACATAGCCTTCTAGTTGAATAAGGTTGGGTGTATGTATCTGGTAGTAAAAGATAACGAAATTTGAAATAGTTGTGTATCCAATACATAACTATGAACATAATATATACTAATTTGTGTTTTAATAAATTAGGGTTATGCATCAAAACTAATATTTGAAAACGATATATTGTACATGATAATATTGTAATGTATCATAAAGGTGAAACAAATGAATTATTATACATTAATTTAAGAATCAAAATCAACTAAATACATTAAAAGATCTGCTGAAAGCAATAAAAAATCAACAATTTGATCTGCTAAAAGCAAAAAAAAAAAATGATGAAGAAATCGTTCCACACTTTCTCCTTTGCTCTATATCGACTCTTGTAGTTTTTTTTCACTTTCAACAATGGCGTCACCAATGGATCTCGATCCAAAACCCTTACCAGAGCCACCAACAACTCTTGATAAAATTGTAATGTATCATAATGTTGAAACAAAGGCATTATACATTAATTTAAAAAACAAAAATAACTAGATACATTAAAAAAATTGAACCCATACGTATCAGAAAAAGATAAACAATAAAAAATCGAAAAAAAAGAGTCAACAATCTGATCTGCTGAAAGTAAAAAAAAATGATAAAGAAATCCTTCTACACTTTCTCTTTTGCTCTGTATCAATTCACGTAGCTTTTTCTCATTTTAAACAATGGCGTCACCCATGGATCTCGACCCAAAGCCCTTATCGGAGCCACCAACAACTCGACCTTCCCCCCTCCCCCCTCCCCTTTTTGGGGCATTTTCCACAATTGATTTTAAAGTTGAAGATGCATCATTCTTCAACTAAATTTGTGGATGAAAAAACTAAAAAAACTAAAAATAAAAATAAAAATTGATACATGATGAAGTGGAAAGAAGAAGAAGATGAAGAAGAACTACGTCTTCAATAACTTGCAATCAATAAATCGAAAAGAGAAAAAATTTGAAATTCAAAAATAGAGTGATGGAAATAATTGGTGATACCATGGAATGATTTTATGCGTGAAAAAAAGAAAAATAATCGTGGGGTGATAGTTTACAGTGATGTATCCGAAAAAGTGAGAGAAATTGTGAAAAAGGAGAAATTTTCGTAATTTTTTGGAATGGTAGGGAATAATAGAAAATAGGATAAAAAAGAATGTGTACTTAGGTAATTTTTCCAAGTAAATTTGGGCAGATCATGACTCAACCCGATTACTATTTCAATCCATTTTAATATCTCCTATTTCAATTCAACCCGCCCATTTAACACCCCTAATATATACCATATGGGATAAGAAGATATATAATCTACTCCATTGTTCCATATTAATTGTTCGCATTACTAAAATAGTTGTCACAAATTACTTGTACAAAATCAATGTAGAATTAATGATTATTTTTAATTTTATTCTTACAATTAATTCTTCTTTTTTAAAAAAAATAATTCTTAAGGGGCAAATTAGTAGAACTACTCTTCTTATTTATGATTTCTTAAGGGCCACGTAAAGAAGAAAGTGGACAATTGATATGGGACGTAAGGAGTGTCCTTTTTTTATTTATTGATATAGAGAAAAAATTTAAAAAGAACAAAATAAAGAAGTAAAAAAATGTGTAGAATTAGATTATAAAAAGAAAAAACAGAAAAACAGAAAATATGATTCCTGAAAATAAAAGGAATTAGAAAAGGAGAAAAGATTAAAAAAAAACATGTTTAATAAACAAGTTATTTTGATAGCTGATCATGAGAAAAGAAAAAAGACAAAATATATGCTGCATCAATCATATAAAAAAATGGTGAACATATGTTTATTATATCAATTATATATTTTTATTGTATAAGAAAAAATAAATGAAATAAGATTATGCAACACCTCTATTGTTGCAATTTCATGTAAATACACCCCCTTTTCCCTTTGTTAATCAACTGTCCACCAACTTTCTCATATGTAGCAAGAGTTTCCACCACCAGTTTTAAGGAATTCTCCTTTGTTGAGGTAAAAATGATAGTGTCATGTGCCTATGTCAAGGGATTGACGTATGGACTCCACTTTGATATTCCAAATTCTATAAACTTTTCATCTTTTTGCAATGCATACAAAGCTTTAGACATACATTCAACAGTTAGAATAGATAGTGTTGGTGAGAGAGTACCTCCTTACTTCACTCCCCTAGTAGATTTAGAGAAATCATGTGGTTATCCATTGATTAAAATAGAATACCAAATATTTGGAGGCTATTTTGTATACCATGTCAATCACCATTTCACCGAAACCTATCTTTCTTAATACTTTGGTTTAAAATAGCCACGAAACACTATTATATGCCTTTATCATATCCAGTTTTATTACAACATTCGTCGGCTTACCTCTTATCCTAGGGCTTCTTACATAATTCATGTACATGAGATAAAGAATTTTCAATTAAAATGGATGCATGCATATGTAATGTGTCGATATTGTATAAATAGTGTATAACTAAATATATAGCATGTATAATTATGTCGCACAGATGTATATACATCTATATACAATATTTACACAATATTTATACATTAGAGGAGTTCATCTTCCTCAACTAAATTATTTTGTCTTTTAAGTCCAAACCAACTCAAATCTCCTCTAAATAGTTCCAAATTTTAGATATAAGCTTCTCCAGATATTTTCGAGTAGTTTGATTTATTATTCACTCGAAAAAAATTCACATTTGCGATATGTTGAATTTTAATTCTTAAAATAACCCACAATCTTAAAGGTACAGATCTTGACACTCGAGGAACTCAAGCCTAATAAAGCATTTAGGAATCATTCAGCTTGTTCATGTACTTCTTCCTCTAAGGTAAGGTCTCAGGTACATCCATAAATTTTTCTAGTTGCTCTTCTTTAATTTCCCTATTACCTCAACTCCTTCTATAGAATGTAAGGCTCTTTGTTTGCATTGATGTCCAAGGAAGTACCTTTTCCTTACACCTGCAACAGATGCCCTGTTCCCTCAATGACTCAAGGTTAATAGATCGATTGTGTCGTTTTAATGGAGCTCTAAATTGTAATCTTTGGTTAGGGTAGGTTATTCTCAAAGGTTGGTTGGAAAGAGGGATAGTAAGTGTCTATTAAGAGTAGTTTGTGGATTTCCTGGATATGTAAAGGCTAAAGGTCTTGGTGGTATTTTGAGGAGCTGGTATGATGTAAGCAAAACTATTAAGGGCTCTGAATGTCACGATCCAAATTACGGGATAGTGCAGGCATCTATTCTAATCTAATTAGATAGGCGAGTGTTTACCAACTTTCCCCATTTAATAAAAAAAATATTCTAAATAAAAGTATTTGCATTCATAAGATAAAATGAAATAAGAAAATTCCTTTCGGACTTTAGAAAATATTCAACAATTCCCAAGGACCTAGTCTATATAGGTACAAGAGCTTATAATAGAGTACATACATAATATAAATAAATGCACAAGAGAGGGATACAACTTTCACTTGAGAACAAGGTGGGTAGAAGTTGATGCTGAATAATCACTATCCATGCTTCAAACCTTGAAACAAACCTACACCAACCAAAGGTGTAGCAAGAGTAGTATTAGTACACCATACGTACTAAGTAGGCATCATAAGCTAACCTAAATTAATTCCAGGTAAAGATATTTCAAAATCAACAGAAACAACAAACATAAACATATATATCACCTTTTCAAAGGAGAAATATTGACCCATTAGGCTAGTTTTATTATTTATATTAAAACAAAATAAAAATAATGTTTGGATGGTCCAAAGGACCAGCCCAATATCTAAATAAAAACAACAAAAAATCTAAGGTTTAAATAGAAAATAAGCATCTTGTTCTTGTTGGCTCTTCCTTTTCTACTTTGAGATGTAGGGTTTTCCCCTATTTTCTTAATTGTTTATCCATGTTATCTTCATCTTGAGTTGCACCGTCTTTGCTCTAGCAGTCATATCACGCCCCAAGCCTACACCCTGGATGTGACCGACACTCGGAGACCAATGCTAGCCCTAAGCGAACCCTTTGCCTGTCTAACTATGATTCACATGAGTCTATGGGATACACGGAAGCTTTAATAGATGAACATTTAAATCATTTAAAGAAAATTCTAAAACATTGTCTAAAAATACTTGACATAAATGATAAGTTTCAATAAAACATCTGAGAAAAATATTGGAAATTATCTAACTATGTCTATCCATGAAGCTTCTATTGTTTAAGATAGGTGTTTGGACAAGACCCACGACGCCTTAAATACCACAAAAACAAAATATAGAAATGGGGTCCTCTGGAAGTAAAGAGGCCTCACCAAAAGCTGTCAAGAAGCGTGGAGTGATCTCAACGGGGCGCCTGTTGATGATCTTGAACATCTATATCTATATCATAAAAAGATGTAAGTCGAATGACATTAGTACATCGAATGTACAAGAATGTAATATGGCTGAGTAATACAATAACCGAACTAATGACTAGATACATATCAAGCAAAACAATGTATAAACAAGTAGTGAAAACTATTTGTACTTCATAATAAGATATGCAATAATAAGCAATATAAAAGTAGAATACTTTACTATGTGGGGAGTTTCTCTAATCGACAACCATCACTATAATTTTAGCAATGATACAAAATTTCACCCACGTTGCAAGGACCACCCTATACCTTGCCGGGGTATAGGATGCTAACTATAACTGTGGATCCATCCAGTAAGCCTTCTTGAGGCACTGAGGAGTTGCCCAAAACTTGGTACAATCCTATCCTACGCTGGCTACGTAGTTTTATGGGGATTTGAGTACTCTTACCCAATTCGGTGCTCGATACTACTCCCAAAATAATCAATATCAATATGCTCAATAGTCCTCTGAAAGAACTTTCTTTACTTTACTTTCACTTTGCTTTATTGAAGTACCTTTGAGAAAATCAATCATATTCTTTCTCTATCTCAAGTATCATATAGTACATATGAAATCATTTTATTCTTTCTTATAAAAAATCCTTTCAAAACATGCATCTAAAAAGTATACTTCTGGACTCACCTTTTAAGTCCAAATCAATGTATAAGAAATCTCATATAATAATCTCTACAAACATGAATTTTATAAAACAATTGGGTTCATGTGATACGAAGCTATAGAAACAAATTTTTGAATTCAATATGCATATAGGAATCAAAATCTCAATTGTTAAGGAATTGAAACTCAAAATAAGAAACAAAACCGAATTTGGATTTTCAAGAAACTAAAGATAAAACTCTGAACATAACCTTTTAACAACTAAATTTATATGTAGGGCGTGAGGACAAACTCATTCCATAACTATGATTAGCCTTACATACCTGGAAGAATAAAGTTCTTGACGAAATTGGAATAATGCTTGAAAACCCTAACTTTCTCCTCTTAGATCCTTGCTCTAAGACTTGGAAGCGTTAATGGGAGTAATAGGGTAGATTAATACTATTTAGAATCTTATTTAGGGGTAACAACGTCGGGGTTTAGGCTTAGAAAGGGTGAGAAAAGACTGGACTGCCCCTCTTAAAAAGCTGTCGAAAAACCTTCCACGGGGCCATCTACCATTCGTAGTTTGATCTACGGACCGTGATCCCATCCGTGAAATTCATATTAAATTTTAAGGCTCAGAATTTCATTCTACGGGTCTAAACTACGACCCGTCCTTCTTGTTTTGATTTTTTCTCTGACTTCTTTTCATCTAAGCATTTGCTTCAGTCTACAAAAGCTCGGACGAGCGGGGAATATCATAGAGTCAAAGATGGTGAACTTAGGAGATTCACAATTAGTAAAGGAAACCCGAATAAGTGTCCATATGACTGAAAATGGGAAAAAAGAGAACATTAGTTTCTAATAGAGAACTAGGATACTTTCGCTTGGTTTTATGCAGACATGACATGATTAACTACTTCGATAGTAGCCCATTGATCCATCTTGTCCTCCGGTGAAGCAGAAGCTTAGAAAATACAAACCTAAGTTGAGTTTGAAAATCAAGAAGGAAATATCAAAGCAATTGGAGGTCGGGATCCTTCAAGTGACTGAGTATCTAGCCTGGCTCGCCAATGTTTCCCAGAGCCTAAGAAAGATGGAAAGGTCAGAGTCTGTGTGGATTATCGAGATCTTAACAAGGTCAGTCCCAAGGATAATTTTCCATTGCCAAATTACACATCCTGATTGACAACTGTGTCAAGCATGAAACACAATCATTCGTGGATTGCTTTGTTGGTTATCATCAAATTGAGATGCACAAAGATGATGCTGAGAAAACTGCTTTCATCACAACTTGGGGTGCCTACAACTACAAGGTAATGCCTTTTGGGTTAAAGAATGATGGGGCTACATACATGAGAGAGATGACCACTTTGTTTCACGATCTGATCCACAAAGAAATTGAGGTTTATGTGGACGATGTCTTCATTAAATCAAAAAAGGGCTCGAATCATCTGGATGATCTCCGAAAGTTCTTTGCTAGGCTGTGAAAGTACAATCTAAAGTTGAATCCTGTGAAATGTGTCTTTTGTGCTCCTCTTGGAAAGCTACTGGGTTTCATTCAGGGGCGTATCTAGGGGGGGTCACCGGGTTCACGTGAACCCATGCTCCCCTCACGAGATCATATATAATAGTGTTATATTTTTTTAAAATATTGAAATATAGATGCGTGAACCCATATTCGAAGTATCATATTATGTAACGATGATTGGATACACCTCTCTAAGTGAGATTAAAAATCTCAATCTTATATATGTATAGATATATCCGATCAAATTTACATCTTAGATCCACCTTTTTACAGTAGTGCACCCCTCATCTCAAAATTCTGGATACGCCTCTGGTTTCATTGTCACTTGTCGAGATATAGGGTAGGATCATGAAAAAATCAAAGCCATTTGTGATCTTCCTCCGCCTAAGAGCAAGGAAGAGGAGATGAACTTCTTGGGATTACTTAACAATATTGTCATTTCATAGCTCAGTCTACTATCATCTGTGAGCCAATTTTCAAGCTGCTGAAGAAAGATGACGCTGTAAAATGGACAACGAAATGTCAATAGTCATTTGACAAGATCAAAGACTATTTGTCAAATCCTCTTGTGTTGGATCCACCTGAGTTTGGTAGACCATTGTTACTGTACTTATCAGTATTGAACGATGCCTTTAGTTGCATCTTGGGGAGGCATGATAAATCGGGAAGGAAAGAACAAGCAATCTACTACATGAACAAGAAGTTCACATCATACGAGGCTCAATATTCTTTATTGGAACGTACATGTGCTCTCTTTTGGGCTGCTCAAAAGCTGTGACACTACCTCTCTTCACATACTACTTATTTGATCTTAAAAATGGATTCTCTAAAATATGTATATCTTCTAAAAACCCATGCCCACAGATAAGCTAGCTAAATGACAGATAATGTTGAGTGAGTTTGACATAGTATATGTCACACAAAAAGCAGTGAAAGCACAAACATTGACAAATCATTTGGCTGAAAACCCTGTTAATAAGGAGTATAGACATTTGAAGACTTACTTTCCCGATGAAGAAGTAACTTTTGTGGAGGAAGATTTTTTTGAAGAATACGATGGCTAGAGGATGTTCTTTGACAGGGCCAAGAATTTAAATGGGTCTGGCATCAGAGCTATTTTGATCTCGCCAACTGGTCAGCATTATCCTATATTAGCAAAACTTTGATTTTTTGTTCCAATAACATGGTTGACTACAAAACTTGCATTTTGGAACTTCGACGGGCAATTGATTTGGATGCCCAAGAGATGTTGGTAATTAGAGATTCAAGTTTATTGATTCATCAGGTATGAGGCGAGTGGGTGGCGAGAATCAAAAGCGGCTACCATATCTGGAATATGTGTATAGGTTGTGCAAGAGGTTCATCAAAGTGGAACTCAAACATGTTCCAAGAATTTAGAATGAGTTCGTAGACGCTTTAGCCACCTTGTCCTCTAAGATTTGGCGTCCAGATCACAATTACATTGATCCTATTCACATTCACATATATGAGCAACTAACATACTGCTTTCATATTGAGGAAGATCCTGACGAAAAGCCTTGGTACAATGATATTCAAGCGTATTTGAAGAATGGTGACTATCCAGAGAATGCAACAAGTGTACAAAAACGCACGATTTAAAGGTTAGCAAATCAATTCTTTCTAAGTGGAGAAGTCGTATATAGAAGGACTCCCGATTTGGGTTTGTTAAGGTGCGTCGATGCTGGAGAAGCATGTAGGCTGGTTGAAGAGATACATGCGGGAACATGTGGTCCTCATATGAATGGTTTTACTCCGGCAAAGAAGATTCTGAGATCAAAATACTTTTGATTGACCATGGAGACAAATTGTATCTATTATGTCCAGAAATATCATCAATGCCAGACTCATGTAGACATGATCCAAGTACCTCCTAATGAACTTCATGTTACTAGCTCACCTTGGCCTTTTGTAGATTGGGGTATGGATGTAATTCCTATTGAACTGGCAGCATCTAATGGACACATATTCATTCTTGTTGCAATTGACTACTTCACTAAATGGGTTGAAGCCACCTGCCACAAATCTGTCATGAATAAGGTTGTAGATGATTTTATCAAAAATCACATCATTTGTTGGTTCGAAATCCTTGAGTCAATTTTTATAGCTAATGGAACCAACTTAAACACTGATTTGATGAAAGCATTGTGTGAGAGATTCAAGATCAATCATCAAAGTTCTACAACATACATGCCACAGAGGAATGGAGCGGTTGAGGCTGCAAATAAGAATGTCAAGAGGATACTATGCAAGATGATTGACAATTACAAGCATTGGCATGAAAAGTTACCATTTGCTTTGTTAGGGTATCGTACTACCATTAGAACTTCTACTAGGGTTACGCCTTATTTTCTAGAGTATGGTAATGAAGTTGTTATACCTGGCTAAAGTGGAAATACCATCTTAGAGGACCATTCAAGAAGTTGAGCTGAGCGATGCTAAATGGGTGCAGAACCGATTTGAGAACTTAACATTAATTGAGGAAAGAATAATAAATGCAATCTTTCATGGTCAACTCTATCAAAATAGAATGGCCGGAGCTTTCAACAAGAAGGTCAAACCAAGACATTTAACACCAGGGCAATTAGTTCTGAAGCGAATCTTTCCAAATCAAGACGAGGCAAAGGGTAAATTCTCACCGAATTGGCAAGGTCCATACATGATTTTTTGGGTTTTGACAGGTGGAACACTCATACTAGCAGAAATGGATGGTGAAATCTGGCCCAGACCTATCAACTCAGATGGTGCTAAGAGATACTACATCTAAGTTTGATTCCTGCTCTTTACTTTGTAATTTGGAACTACGTTAGACCTGATTCCAGTTTAAGAGGAGATACGTAAGCGCTCCTATGGAGTTCGGTCTCATCCTAATAAAATTCAAATTTTTTCTTGATTATACAACTGGGCAGAATTTTTTAGAGGATCTCAAAAATTTCATCAAAAGAGCATTCTTTTGCAAATCATAAGACTGGGGCAGAATTTTTTAGAAGATCTCAAAAATTCCATCAAAAGAACATTCTCTTGAAAACCATAAGTGTGGGGCATAATTTTTGTAAGGATCTAAAAAATTCATAGAAAGCGATTTAAGATCTATAAAAATGATCAGAATATTAGAAGTTCTATACTAGGCAAAAATAATTGTATGTTTTTTCAAAAATATCTATGATGCACACCAAAATCGAAAAGACCTATTCCCATTGGATATTGTAAAGTTTGAAAATGTGTCATGCTCGAAGATTCAACAATATTTTAGACAATCTATCATTTTGGTGTTTTCAAAAACTTTTCTTTCAAATTCTTATTTTTATACTACTTATATATCGCTCAAAGCTAATGCCCGAAAAAGGCCTGGATGTCAAGGATGAATGGAGCGTGCCGATCAAAGCAGAGATACAGATCAACCTCCCTTTTTATAAACTACAATTTTTCTTTGAATGCAGAAAAGATAAGTACAAATGCAAGAAGCAACTCCAACGTCGCCCGAATAATCGCCATGAAATAACGCTTTGTCCTTCCAATAAGACGAAGGTCTAAGATACTCTATACTCTCAATTTTTATTTTGAGCCCGATAACCGCCACGAAATGGCACTCTGTCCTTCCAATGAGATGAAGGTCTAAGCTAGTCTACACTCTCAACTGTTATATTGAGCCCAACAATCACCATGGAATAAACCCTATGTCCCTTTGATAAAACGATGGTCTAAGCCACCTTATATTCTCAACTACAGCATCGTTTTTGAGAAATGTATTGTGCCCGAGAATATCATTGTGCTTGAGAATTTGCATGTTCCCGAGAATTGCATTATGCCTGAGAAATTGCATGAAGCTTGAGAATTGCATTATGCCTTAGAAGTTGCATGAAGCTTGAGAATTGCATTGAGCCTGAGAACTGCATTGTGCCCGAGAAATTGCATTGTGCCCGAAAATTTGCATTGTGCCCGAGAATTGCATTGAGCCTGATAATTGCGTTGTGTCTGGAAATTTGCATTGTGCTCGAGAATTGCATTGAGCCTGAGAATTGCATTAAGTCTGAGAATTTGCATTGTGCCCGGGAATTTATACTATGCCCGAGGGTTGCATTATGCCTGAGACATTGCATTGTGCCCGAGAATAGCATTGTGCCTGAGAATTGCATTATACCTCGAAAATTGCATTGTACCCGAGAATTTGCATGTTCCCGAGAAATTGCATCATGCCCAAGAATTGGATTGTTCTCCAGAACTGTAATGTGCCTGGGAATTACATTGTGCCCGAAAATTGCATGAAGCCCAAGAATTATATTATGCCCGAGAACTATATTGTGCCAGAGATTTATATAATGCCCGAGAAATGACGATATGCCCAACAATAATATTGAGCCCGAGAATCACTTTTACGTCAAGGTTTTTAATCAAGTTACGGAAACCACATTGAGCCCCAAAAATTACATCTATAAGAAATATCACGATATGGCCGAATGGCATCGGAAAAAAATAGATACACTCTCTTTTATCATTATTTTATTGTTCCAAGGGTGCCATAGTCTAAATGTTTCATTTCATGGCCTGCGGACATCATTTCATAACCTGATGATTAAATTTATGATTATCATGTTCCAAAGGCGTCATAGTCTAAAGGCACCATTTCCCTGGCCCATGGACATCATCTCATGGATTAAGGATTTAATTTCTGTTTATCATGTTTCGAAGGTGTCATAATCTAAAGGCATCATTTTTATGGCCTACGGACATTATTCCATGACCTAAAGATTAAATTTTCGCGCATCATGGCCTTAAGACGTCATCCTTATTGTCTTAAGACAAATTTTCATGGTCTAAATGGGAAATAGCATCATGTTTGTAAATTATTTTACCATTTAATCGCTATATATGTTCCAATCACTTTATTTAGTCATATCACAAGCTCCAGGTTTGCAGAGACTGACAGATTGCAGACGAGATCAACTTCTCTTTCAGATATGACTTCTGTACTTATATATCTATTACAATAAAATCTTTCTCATCTTTCGCACTACTCATATGATCTTTTCCTCTCATAACTTAAGTCGTTCTTATCTTCCTTACACTATTCATACCACCTTGAACTCTAATCTTATCTACTCAAGCTACTATCGCTTCTATTCAAATCTCGTACTATTATTTCATTTTTAGGAGCTTAGTCCGTTCCTTAATCTAGAAATACACACAACCTCATTCTCGTAATACCAGATATCTGTAGGCGACTTAAAGCCAAAGTCTCGGCCACACCTTTTTTTTTATTTTCATAATTGCCTATCGTTTCATTTGATTCCACTAACATCTTTTCGTTAGTCGGACAAAATCGGCTACTTAGTCAACGTCTTTGCCCACCAACTCATCCTTCATTATCAAGCAAAGAGAGGCAGTTGTTGACACCTAATTTTGACCGACCTATAAGTTTTTTTGAATTGCTTTTTGATTAAATATGTATTTTAAAACCTATTTCTTTATTATATGTTTAAAATTATGTTTACTTTTTATCTAATTAATCATATACTTTAGTATTCATAATTTACAAAAAAATATTATTATTTTATCATTGTTATTATATTTATTATTATTATTATTATTATTATTATTATTATTATTATTATTATTATTATTATTATTATTATTATTATCGATTGATAAATTTGAGATAATTAATTTACTTCTCTATTTAATGTCTATAATATTTAAGTGTATTTATCTTATATGAAAATTATTTAATATGTTTAGTATAGCCATTTATTGGATAACAATTTATTAAATTTTCCTCCAAATCATTTAAATCGTAGCCCCTTTTATTCAATATATTTAATTTATAGCCTTTTCTACTCAATTTTATCTCAATTCTAGCCCATTTTGAACCAATTAATTCAATCCTAATCTCAATATCTCATTTTAATCCCAATCGTCCATACCATTCTTTTAAATCTCAACCCCACATCTCATCTTGATCCAACGGCTAAGATTGAGTCTCCTACCACTTTCCTATATATAAATATCCTAACACCTTAACCCTATTTTCATTTTTTATCCTCGTTCTCTTTGAAAATGCCAAGCGCCGCTCCACTATCTCCCAACTTCGTCCATCGTCGGCAAAGACCACCGGCGAAACCCCTGCTTCACCCTCACTCGCGAGGACAACCACCAAGCGAGCCCCTCTCTTTCTTCTCTCTCCTCACGACGCTTCTCCAACCAATTGTGGATAGCAGCCGCTTCACCACCCAAACCAATCACCCTTCTCCTCCCCTTTCTCTTTCCCTCCGCCTCTCTTCTCATCCCTGCTGGCCGGCGAAGCACTGCTCCATGCAACCCCAATCCATCTCCTTCTCTTCTTCTCATTGGTTACGACCAGAAATTTCGACAAGATAGCCGCCGTGAAGAGCCATCAGGCTTCGATGAGGCAAGCAAACTATTAATTCTCCCCCAACAAGATCGACAACAACGAAAACAAGAGCATCATTGCTTCGCCACTCCAACCAGCGAGACCCGGCAGATCCTTAAGGTTTTTGGGGGCTATTGAAGTTGAATCTTAACAGATCCATCCAGGTTTATTCTTTTATTTAGATTATTATCTCATCTTTTAAACAAATTTCTTTAATTGCCTTATATTTTTTAGTATAGTATTTATGATTACATTCTTATGCTACATGAAATTCAATAATGACCATGAAATCTCTCTTAAGCATGATTTCCTTATGATTTTGAGTTCCTAAACTTGTGCATTTTCTGCCTTATGTGTTCCTATTTTTGTTTGAATGTAATCTGCCCCTTTTGTAAATGGGTGTTAGTACACGCTCGAGTTTTTCTTTAAAAACACTATTTGAGTTGTGGTTTCTTAATTTAATTGTAGCAAGCCTTAATATGAGAATTTGATTTATTTGCTTAATAAATTGATTGATTATTCTGAAAATCTCCATGATTCGTGCTTCTTTCCATTTTTGTTCCCTTAATCGATTGATACACCTTAAAGTTTACCTATCCTTGATAAACTTTGACATGATTCTTCTCCTTGATTGCCTCTATTTTATTCTCCAACTTTTCTTTCTTTTAGTTAGTGTGGACAACTTTGACTTAATTGTTCTTGGTAAACTTTTGCTAGTTATGGTAAGTAAATATACATATGTGACCTTCAAATATGGCAGTCTCTAAATCATGTGATTTTGGACTGAAGTCTTTGACTGTATTAACATGGATCCTTCATAATTAGAAAATCATACATGATTCTTGCCTTCTATTTATTATGACAGATTCATCGGTGGTAATCTCTAATTGTCAATTGTCTATTTTCCTTATTAAATTGCACTATTTTAAAATCAATTGATTTATGGTAAAATTCGTGCATTGATGTTCCCTGTTAGTTGTTTATTTTTGAAAAAACATTGACTTAGTATCATATTTAAGTAACCGGATTTTTTAAAACTCGCATGCTTATGATAATATCAATCGATTAATTACGAAGAACGTGGGTCTAATTGAGGAGATTAATTTTCTTTCCTTTTCTCTATTTTTGTACTTATTGATGAGCCCTATATATTTTACTATAAAAAACAAGACTCCTTACATTCTGTCCACACGCTTAAACAAGCACAACACCCTCATGCACTCTCAAAAGCAATAATATTCTTACGTACTACCTTATAAGTTTTTGATGTCCTTGTGGCTACACGAAGTTTGGACTTCGGTTCTTACATCAAGTTTTATGTGCTTATTAGAATGCTGCTTAACCAGTTAGTGATCTTTGCTAGAATTATAATCCGTGGTATGTTCAAGGTAGTTACTTCATTATCTACTTTTTTATCTTGTCTTACTTTAGTGTCCTTATAAACTTACTTTTTTTAACAGTACCTTTATTACTTTAGTATTCTATTTTAAGGTACTAAGAACAAACATACTCTCACCCCTTTGAATATTCTTTGCACGTACACTATAATGCAACGACGTTGCTTGGAATTCAATCATGGCAAGTGGAGAAGTCAACGTGAGAAGCCGAGCTAAAGTGGAATCGTCACCCCAAAAAGGGCATCAAGTACATTTTGGAAAATGATGAAAACTAGATAGGTTATAGTTGACTTCTTGTATGAAGCGCACGTATAGCTTTATAACAATAAGGCAACTCGTTATTCCCTCCTATTCTAATTTTATATATCACCCTTTTAAAAGTCTTAAAAATTTGACAATGTTTATTATTATGTTAATTTATTAACATACTTTCATATAATCTTAATATAAAAAGAATATACTTATATTTTAGCTTCACACAACTTTTTAAATATCAAAATATTTTATTTACTACTTTTGAATTTTTTTTTAAAAAGTACTTTTGGTCTTTTCTTAAGGCATTTTGCATGTTAATTAGCATTGTTTTTCATGGAATTTAACCTCTAGTCTGTAGAAATTGCTTGGCGCACGGTAGAGTGTTTCATTGCTTACAATGTGATGGTGGCCAATTTGTTGTTCTCTTACAGGAGTTGCGGCATTAGAAGCTGATGTAATGGTATGATCCATGGTTAAGAACCAAACTTAACCATTAAGAAATATGAACGAATCTTACCATTGCATCAGCTTCTAATGCAGCAACTCCCGTAAGAGAGCCACAAATTGGGCCACCATCACCTTGTAAGCAATGAAATACTCTACCGTGCACCAAGCAATTTCTGTAGACTAAAGGTTAAATTCCTTGGATAACAATGCTAATTAACATGTACCTCTAAGCAATTTCAGGCTACCCTATGGTAAGTATGGGAAGGAGAAATATAGTGTCAGGAAGTGTATGGATCAAATCTCTTCCACACTAACACAATTGATGGTTAGTATGTGATGTTTTAACAGGAGCACTTCCAGAAGTGCTATGATGTTGTAATGCCGTATTTGAAAACTATCCTTGTAAATGCAATGGATAACTCTTTATCACATAGAGTGCATAACTTTGATAGGGATGGCAGTTCGCAAAGATAAATTTCGAGACGAGGCAAACAAGGTTAGTATGAGAATATAAACAAATGGCAATGATATACTTTCTGCCAATCTTCTCCGGTTTTAATTTAATCTATAATTTTCTTGTTTTATATGGTTGGACGCATTTGTTAGTGCCCTCACAGATTGGTCCAATTCTCAAAGCATTATACCATATAGCTTATTATTGAATTTTGACCAGGTTGGCATCCCTAATTACTTGCATGTTTTATATGCTATTGAGTGAAATCTTGTATTGCATTTCGAGTGAAACAAATCACTCTAGAAAATGGGAGAGCCAGGCTTCTGCTTATGGATTTGGTGTGAGTGCAGAATATGGTGGATCTGCTCACAAGTCTCTAGTGGGAGGTATTGTATGGTGTTGAAACCTTTCCTCCTTTTTTTCTAGAGCAGTAGGACGGGGGCAGGTGTAATGTGTTCCTACTTTAACTTCATTTCATTACCTTTAATTCAGAGGCTCTGTAAAAACTCGATGTTGTTTTAAGGCATCCAAATGTTGTACTACGTGAGAACATAATGACCTATGATAATGAAGTTTCAGCATTATGGAAGATCTGTAATTTTCTCCGTGACAGCATTGACTCGGCTAAGGTACTTTCTACATCGATGTTCTATTAATCACATGTTGTGTAGTTTCTAGAATGTTATTCACTTATTTTACACAAATGTCACCAAAAAAAAAGCACGGTACACACGGGTTACTACCACAGACTCCCAAATCAGGGTAGAAACATGAATGGGGGCATCAAGGATATCACAAATTAAGTCAAGTCCCAAGGTAAATTCAACAGATACGTATGAATAAGACAGACGTCATTCGGTAACAGACAAGAACAGTACTTGTTGTCACGGCGTCAAATGTCTCGGCATCTGGCCTGCCGAGAAGGTGTAACACTGAGCTCTATCATCATTTTAGGCAACCCATCTACCAGGTGCATTGCTCTCCACCCAACATTACCATTTCCTCTGCCCCAACAGCCTGTCTAATTATTACCTTGCCCACCCTATGGGTGTCCTCTACCATTACCACATCCACCTGCTAGTACCACAACCTTTAAATGTTGTTACGCTTGGCTGCCCACCTGCTTGTGAGGGCATTCCCTCTTAAAGTGACACATGTCACCACAATTGAAGCATCCTCGATCAAATGAGGTCCTGATGGTTGACGAATAAGAAGCTCATTTACCATACTGAGCCAGAGACACCCCAAAATAACCACTAGTTAAGTTGGTAAAGCCGATGAGCTAAATACACATGCTGACCAGTGGCATAGGTATAGCCACCCTTCGTCGGAAAATTACGTTGTATTTATATGTCAAATTCTACATTTAAAGGATATATATTTAAAGTTGGACACCCTTGACAAAAGCTATGCCTTTGGCGTAGTGGTAATGGGTGTCCATTTGAATGAAGGAGTTTCAAGTTTGAACCCCAAATAGCACAATATTTTTTTATTTTATTTTTACAGTCACACACCATTATTCTTGGACACCCTTAATAAAATTGTTGGCTCTGCCACTGATGTTGACCAGGACCCTGGAATAGGAATTAATGAAGTTGCCTAAATTCTTTGACCTTTTAGCGAATGCTTTGGCCTGCCCAACCTACCTAACTCCTTCCAATTTCTTCACATAGTCGGTCACCTCATTGAAACTCTTCCTCGCAGAAGTCATGTGCACAAATAAGACCATCAAATGAGTGTTCAGTCCCTTCACATAAAGGCAAATCCACTCCTCCTCATTTCCCATAAGTTGAGTAGCTTAGCGAGACAAGGAATTGAATTTAGCCTCATATGCTGCTACAGATATGCTACCCTGCTCAAGAGCAAGATATTCATCCTTTAATCAGTATGGTATTCAATGAGACTGCTCTTAGGTGAGTTCAACATTTTAGGAAAATGAAGGTGAATTGGGATAAGCTTAAATGGATATTCCATAACTTATTGATCAAAGTAAGGTTTTTAATCAGGTAATGCTTTGATAACATATAAGTTAGTATTTGATACCACATAATTTTTCTAGTATGTGATATAACATACTTGAATCTTCCTTGAATGGATAATATCCACATAATATTTTTTTTAATCTTTTAGACCTTATTTGAAATCTTTAAAATTTGAGAATTCCTTATGCTCAATCCAAAGCAAGAGATATTTATTCAAGCAATAGTCTACATAAGTACGAGGTAGACAATTCAACCTGTCCTGATAACAAGGAGCAATGTTGCATATGCTTGGCAAAGGGCACTAAAACCATAATCCCTCCCTCCTTATGTTTGTAAGCTTACTTAAGTTTAATTCCAACCTTCTTCTTTTTTTCAGTCGTGTTTCTTATGAGAATTTTGACGAGTAAGAGCTTACAAAAGTTGATTGTGCACATTTATACCATGTTGGTTGCATCAAAGAGTGGAAGAAGCTCAACTATGCTTGTGCCACATGCAAGTGGATAGTGTCAACTATGCTACCTTGAGAATTCATGCATTCACTGTTCACTCGGCTTTAACTAATCAGTTTAGTTTCGGCTAGGGAACTGACTGGTGGTGTTATTCTGCATTGGTTGTTCAATAGAGCTTAAGATCAGAGCTGAGTGAACCATTCCCAATTTATGATTAGTTGAAGCCAAGTCAACATGGAATGCATGAATTCTCAAGATAGCATAGCTGACACTCTCCTCTTGCACATGGAAAAGTGTTCTCAAGCTATTTCCACTCTTTAATGCAATCGATATGGTATAAATGACCACAATCAATTTTTCTAAGTTCTTCCCCATCGAAATACTCATCCTAAGACACACAGACCAAAAGAAGTAGGCTGAAATCAAACTTAAGTAAGCTTACAAACTTAAGGGGGAAAAGGATTCTGAAATTTAGGGGGCCCTTACCAAACATATGCAATCGTGCTCCTTGTTTTGAGGACATATTGAATTGTCTGCCTCATAGTTATGTAAACTATTTAAATAAAAACCTCTTTCTTTGAATAGAGCATAAGCAATTCTTATATTTTATAGATTTAAAATAAGGTCTAAAAGATTACAGAAAAACATTATATGGATATCATCCATTCAAGGAAGATTCAAATATATTGTATCAAATACTAGAAAAAATTATGTTGTATCAACACTAACTTTTATGTTATCAAAGCATTACATAATCAAAAACCTTACTTTGATCAATAAGATATGTTATATCCCGTTTAGCTTCTCTCAATTCACCTTCATTTATGTTTTCTGACCATATCTATTATTCTCTCTCCACTATTAGTATTTCCAAGCAAGGAGATTGACACCGAGCTCCCAGCCACTAGATAGAATAAGCCAAATACATCATTAAAACAGGAAGTCTAGCATCATTCTCTTGATAAACCTGAATCTTTCATTAATCACACGTCAAAATGGTGTCAAAACTATGTACAGATTGAGATGGTTCAACGACAATCATTCATCAGATCAACTTAACTATCTTTACAAACAAGTTCTTCTCACTTCACAACATAAGTATATATTGGATGAAGTTGACCTTTTAAAGATTGATACATTTATCTGTCAATTATTTTTCTTTTGGATGCAGTTAACTATAAGTTCTGTAGAATTATTGATGTTCTTTCATTGAATTTTTTAAAAAAAAATATTCAATATATTGAAATAATTAACTGTTACAGTTTACATTCTCATCCGATCCAATCATTGATATAGCCTTTTTCTTATTTTGATTTCAATGGCTTCATGAAAATCCCAGAAGTCAAGTTTCATTCAAATTAGTTAATAATTAATCGTTTTAACTGACTGTTTTTACGTAAATAATAAGTAGAAAGGAGGTAGGACTAGAATAAATAGTTCAATGGCAACAAATGCAAGAATTATTTGTTGATACAGAAATATTTATTCTAGTTCTTACCTCTTTTCTACTTATCATTTACGTAAAAACAGTCCGTCAAACCGATTAAGTATTAACTAATTTGAATGAAACTCGTCTTGTGAGATTTTTATAAAGCCACTAAAATTGAAAATAAGAAAAAAGCTATATCAACCAATGGATCGGATGAGAATGCAAACCGTAACAGTTGATTATTTCAGTATATTGAGCATTTAAAGAAAAAAGAAATGTTCAATGAAAGCACACCAATAATTCTTTAGAACTTATAGTTATTGGCATCCGGAAGAAAGAAGTAATTGACCTGTAGGCACTTATTTCAGTATCAGACTCCTGTGATGGATGGACTCAGAAATGTTACTAACTGCCAATCCAAAAATCAAAGCACCATAATACATATTTTTCAGATGTTTCAATTTTTTTAAAAAGATCAAAATGTAAACATCAACAGAACAAATAATTAACTAGTTCAAGTGAACCTTATGACTTTGGATCGAAGCATGCAATTAGAATTATCCATTGCATTTACAAGGACAGTAATCAAATGCAGCATTACAACATCATAGTATTGAACCAGGAGGATGTAAACTCCTTTCTATTTGATAGTCTACTTGTATAAACTGAGTTATGGATTATATGATTTAGAAATAGAGTTACCTAGAGAGGTAGCAGGTATGCTGTGGAATTAGCTGAGGTGTGCTCAACAATCTGATCCGTACACCACTTGAATAAAAATGAGTTGGACCTAAAACTTGGGAGAGCCAAAACACATATTAGGGGACAAGTAACTACTAGAGATGCGAATGATTGTTGAACTTGCAGTTTAATCCTAATTAAGTCTTGAAACATATATTCGATTTTACTATTACTCCTCATGACCTTTAATATCTTAATCTTATTGTGTATTCTTCTCTAGACTTTAGATAACTGGAGAGATCTTTGATGAAGGTCGGGTCTGAAGCACTGTGGATGTGATTAAGTCGAACAAGCAAACGAGTAGAGAGAGCAAAATCTGAAGACTTTTATTCCCATAGAAGGGAATTTCTCAGAGAGGAAAATGAGCAAGAAAAAGAAGTGTTTGACCTAGTATGTTTAATATAAGTTTGTTTTTCAAGAGTCAAGAATGAGTGCTAGATTTGTTTATCATTAAACATGTCTTTCGCATTAACAGGCTTATCATTTTTAAATCTTTAAAGGTTGGTGATATATTGGGTATAGTAATAAAAACATTTAAGGCAGATTTCTTGCCCCTCTTCAACGAGCTCTGATTATATTTAATGCCTATGTTGGTAAGCAGTAGGACAGGGGAGGGGGGTTGTAACGTGTTTCTACTTTAACTTCATTTCATTACCTTTACTCAGAGGCTCTGTAATGTTATTTTAAGGCATCCAAATGTTGTACTACCTGAGAACATACTGACCTATGATAATGAAATTTCAGCATTAGGAAGATCTGTAGTTTTCTCCATGACAGCATTGACTCGGCCTAGGTACTTTTCTATTTCGATGTTCTATTAATCACATGTTGTGTAGTTTCTAGAATGTTATTCACTTATTTCATACAAATGTCTTTAGTTTTGCTGCACTTTTACTTGTTGTAGGAAAACCTTGTTATGATTTCTTCGATTCTCATATCTGAAACCTTTTGATAGGTTATTCGTGTTGCCTACAAAAGCTGACTTGATTGAAGCCAAGGTTGTTCACGATCAACTTTGTTCAATAGCCAACAGAGTAGACTGCTAGTAAGACTATTACTCTGTTGAGGCAGCTTCAGCAAACACTGCAACCATTGGTATTATTGTGGAAGCGAACAACTTTTCTCCGATGCAATGAACCTGTTAGACCTGTAGTGAATCAAATACTCCCATTTTCATAAATGTCATTCATTTGACTGAGTCTATGTGCCAGCCTGCTGTTGGTTTTAGAGACATTTAAAAAGAGTGCTAAAATGTAATTGTCACTAGTAATTGCCTCTAAAAAACATATTCCTTCCATTTAAAAAATGACATACTTTCCTTTTTAGTCTGCTTAAAAAAGAATGAGCCATTTCTTTTTTTTTGGCAACAAAATTTTAGTTTTTCATGTGCTATGTTTGAGGCCATAAGATTAAAGGACATTTTGGTACATTTGACATAACTTTAATTTAGGATCACAATATTGAAAAGTCTTCTTTATTTTCTTAAACTCTGAGTCAAGTCAAACCAAGTCATTCTATTTTAAACTGAGGGAGTATTTAACGACAGTTAAATTATTGTCGTTAATTAACTGCCGATCATTTTTGCTAGTGTTGTAAAATTACACTAGTCACTAGGTATGCTGTTATATCAAAAGGATAAGAAAAGCTCATAAAATAGAAAATAAGATGCCTCTACTATGATTGCACTAATAAACAATGAATCGTTCCAAGACAAAAGGCTTAAGTTAGTCTCATATCTTAGGAGGGCTATTAATGCTCCATGTGAAAAGAACAGGTATGACTTCAACTCTCAGCCCAAAGATAAGATAAGATAAGGGAATAAATAATTTGATATATTATTTACTTAAACGATTCACGTTTGTGGTACGTCAAATTTTTTTTAAAAAGACAAAAAAGGAGACAAAGCAGAAGACTAAAGAAAAATGGTGAAGCAGAAGAAGATGAAGAACACCGAAGAAGAAGACCCAGAAGCGGGCGGCCATTTTTTTGGAAATTAATAAGGTCGAATGGGCATATTATGTAATTATAAAAAATGGGGAAAAAATATGGTAAATAAAGTTCATGGACGGATATTTTGCATGATTTTCCGTACGGCTAATTCTTGACTCATTTGTGTCTGAGTACTGACAAGTCTAACTTCAGTGTCCAAAGGACAAAACAAGGAAAAAACAATTGGATAATGAAGAACAAGGGTAGCACGGTCACGCAATTGGGACTGTCTATAACACCCCACACGTTTGAGGTTATTTATAATCTTGTGTCTAAAGCATATGATCTAAATTTGATAATTTTATCGTAACAACCCGCATGTTCAAGGAAATCCGACTTAAATTAGAAATTGATAAAATATATTTCATTTTCTTCCTAAATGCTTTAATATAAATGGAAAATTTAGCTATGATATATTAGTTTATGTATCAAATTTTACAAGATTTTTCTAACTTTTTAATATTTTAATGAAGATATTATGACTCTCAAATACTAGAAAAAAATTAGTATTTGGGTCAAATTAATTTGGGAGCTTTTTAAAATAATTGGAGTGTCAAGAACACATATTATGTCTTTTATTTGAGTTTCATACCCAAATTAAGAGTGTGAGTTTCATGCCTAAACTATCACTCATTAGTTTGAGAAACACATTTCTCTCTTTTACTACTCTCTTGATAGTACTCCACACTTCACATGGACAAAATATTTCACCTTGACAAAATTAAATAAATTATTAGTATTAGTTAAAACTTAAAAACTAAAGTATCACTATCCCAAAAAATTAAAAGTTAAAAAAAAATTAAAACATTTTTCTTACCTGACTCCAGGACCTCCTTCCACCATACCCCCACCTTTAATTTTTCGAAAAAAAATATTTTTTTATAAAATTTTTAATAAGTATTCTTACTCCTTCCATGGGTGGATCTAGGTGGTGTCCAGGGGGTTCACCCAAACCCCCTTCGTCAAAAAATTACATTATATATATAAAGCCAAATTCTGATTTTATGAGTATATATATTAAAATGAACCCTCTGTAAACAAGTGAAAAGCATAGCTTAGTTGTTAAGGGGTTCAACAATTGCCCCTACGTCATGAGTTTGAATCGCATGCGCAACAAGTCCTTTTTTTAAACCCTTTTTCATGCTATGGAATGGGCTTTTCTGTATGTTGTACATACTCTAGAGGAACAAAAAAGGAAGATATTGAATTCATAAATAACTCTCTCTAGACTATGGCCATATCTACCCCAAAAGACACATAACCACCGTCCCCGAGACCCCCTGACCCACCGGAACCAACAAATACATCTAGCCCCATGATAGAGGACAACCAAAGAGCCCACACTTTTAAAGAAGTACTGACCGACAAGCAAAACGCTTTGAACCAGATCTACAAAATTCCTAGGAAGCAAACAACCATGGAGGAGGCAACCCATCTACAAAATGATGCAATTGTCCTAACTGAAGAGGAGAAGAACAGACCATACCAACCATGGTGTTTGTCTGTCATCATTAAAGTGTTTGGCAAAAGGCTAACACACTCCTATCTGAAGAACAAATTGACAGACACATGAAGACTCACTAAACCACTGACTCTGATAGATCTAGGATGGGACTATCATATTGTAAAAATCAATCAAGTGCAAAGTATGCACAAAATCCTATATGAAGGGCCTTGGTTCATTGCTGGGAATTTCCTATCAGTCAAAAGGTGGGAACCAAATTTCATTCCTGAACAATCCACACTAACCCACACAGCTATATGGGCTTGACTACCCCAATTGCCAACGAAATTCTATGACAAAAACATACTAGAAAAAGTTGGACAAAAATTGGGGGCACTACTCAAGATTGATACATGTACATCGGCTACGCTCAGGGGAAGATATGCAAGAATATGCATCCAAGTCCCAATTGAAGTGCCGGTAAAAACTGAAGTAATAATTGGGAGTCACATACAAAAAGTAATCTATGAAGGGGAAGGAAGCATGTGTGTTGGTTGCGGTAGAATAGGCCATACGCTAAGGAGATGCACCGAAATAGGCAAAGAACACAAAAATCCTCACGACCCATCAGCATCTAAGGAAGTGGAACAGACGGATAACTGGGAAGTTGTATCTTTCCCCAAAAAAAAGAATCCAACCCCAAGAGTGGGGAACACGGACACATCCAAAGACCAAGCAAGACAAGAACAGAGATAGGTAAGGGCATACGATCCCTACTCAGGTAAGTTCCTAAACACCACCTCTCCAACCCAATAATCTGGAGATGGCGGGAAAAAGAAAAATGTAAAAAACAATAATATTATTAATGGGCCCGGAGTTTTTACTCCTGCGTCTACTACCCCAACTGTGAAAAGCATTAATACTGCTAAACCAAAGCTTTTCAGAATAGTTAATGATAATAAACAAAAATAAAAAAGAAGGTTTTTACATGGCCAACAATTACCCGGACTTGAATGCTAAGGGAAACAATGGGACCCAGCGGATAGCAATTAACTCCCTCCTCCCCTCACCCAACGCTCCGACGAAGGAAAACGCCACCCTCGTTGTTGTGCAGAGTAATCATCACCCTAGTGCCAGCGATAAGACCATGGAAGTCGCATCAAACATCCATCACATTAACCCTCACACAATGGAAATTGATATTCCTTTAAAAGTCACAGAGGAGAAAGACCAAGACGCCATTCACAACCAAAATGGAGTCCAACTAACCACCACACGTGAACCCACAGAACCCATCGCTAATCTCCACGACAGCACCAATGCCTCCGGGAAACACTCCAGCCTCATGGCTGGAACTGGCGCTACAAGACAAACAACTGACTTTTCAAGTCATGATAGCGGGACAGCCAGCAACACTTATCCTCCAAGATCCGGCATACCTTGCCCAGATCATCAAAGAGAGAGTCGACCAAGCAATAACGGAACTCGATCCACAGATATGGACGCAGACGCTAAGGCAAACCCAGATGTGGGGGAACATAAACACAACAAAATTGGAGAAACTCAGTGTACTGATGACCAATACATTCCAAAGCCTACCCTTCTTTCCTTCTCTCCCATACCTAACCAACTCTCAGAGCCTTACCTTCATACCCCAAGTACCATAGGAAATTCTGAATACCCTATACTCCCAGACACCACAAGGAGAGGAGAGAAATGTGAACCCAGCGAGAGAGGAGCCCTCAATCCTAGAGCTGATAAGAAAAAACAACCAGGATCTGGAGGACATCTTAATAAAGCTTGGAGAGCAAAATATAGTGACATGCACCTTGGTTAATTTCTTCATGAAAGAGTTCAAGGAACCCATCAATACTGCTGTAATAGCCTACTGCCCACAGGAACTGAGAGCATGCAGACCGAACTTGCGGAACGAAAAAGACTTAGTCCCAGCAGCAGTAGCACTGAATCCTAAAGGAATACCCAAATGGGAACCTCAAATGGAGAAAAGAAAGAGCTTGCAGGAGCAAGCGCCACAACAAAGCTCAATGATGAACTTCATCATCTGGAATGCGAGAGGAGCGAATAGCGTAAGCTTCAGGCGCCAGTGCGAGGCAATGGTGAATTTTCACAAGCCCACGACGCTCGTACTACTGGAAACAAAGATGATTGAACACAAAAGCTTAACAGAGGATCTCAAATTTGACTCCCACATTCAGGCTGCTGCAAATGGACTCTCTGGAGGAATAGTAATCATCTGGAATGAGGACACGCTGAAACTTGACAATTTATCTATTACCCCCCAAGGGATTCACGTCACTGTCAAGGTACTTCCTAACTCCCCTTCTTGGCATTTCTCTGCTATCTATGCTAGCCCCGATTTCAACACTAGGACCCAACTTTGGAGTGACCTTTGTAACCTTTCAAAATGCATCAATGGAGAGTGGCTCATGGGCAGAGACTTCAACGAAGTCCTTCATGCTAGAGAGAAATTAGGGGGTAATAGCATTAATAACAACAGAACTAGGAAAAATGTATTGTCAAGAATTATTTCTATCATAAAAACTCTTGGAAAAAATAAGTTGGCGTCTAGGGGGGAAAATGAAAAAATCTATCAAGAAAATAACGGAAACTTCTTAAGTCTTATTGAAATGATTGCTGAATTTGATCCAATTATGCAAGAGCATATTCGACGAATCAAACATGATGAAATTCATAATCATTATCTTGGACATAATATACAAAATGAATTAATAAATTTATTGGCAAGTGAAATCAAGAATAAGATTATTGAAAAACTTATAAAAACAAAGTATTTCTCTATCATACTTGATTGCACGCCGGATACAAGTCATCAAGACCAAATGTCTTTTATAATACGGAGTGTAGATATTTCGGCAACTCCAATAAATATAACCGAATATTTTTTAGAGTTCTTAAAAGTGGATGATACAAGTGGAAAGGGCCTTTTTGAAGTTATTTTAGATGAAATAAAATGTATTGGACTTGATATTGATAATTTAAGAGGACAAGGATATGATAACGGATCTAATATGAAGGGAAAACATCAAGTAGTGCAAAAAAGACTTCTTGATATAAACCCTAGATCATTTTATACACCATGTGGTTGCCATAATCTAAATTCGGTACTTTGTGATATGGTTAATTCTTGTACGAAAGCTATATCATTCTTTGGAGTGGTACAACGTATATATTCACTATTTTCTTCGTCTACTAAGCGGTGGAAAATTTTAAAAGATAGTGTACCTAGTTTAACTCTTAAATCATTGTCACAAACACAGTGGGAAAGTCGTATTGAAAGTGTTAAAGCAATAAGATTTCAAACTCCAAAAATAAGAGATGCTTTATTTAAATTAGAAGAAGTTAGTGATGATCCAAAAATTAAAAGTGAAGCTAATTGTTTAGCAATTTTTGAGCTTGAAAATTTTGAATTTTTATTGGGTATGACTGTTTGGTATGATGTATTATTTGCTGTTAATTCAATTAGCAAAAGTTTACAATCAAAAGATATGCATATTGATGTTGCTATAGATCAATTATGAGGTTTAGTTTCTTTTTTTAAAACATATAGAGAAGAAGGATTTACAAACGCTATGATTTCGGCTAAGGAAATTGCATTAGAAATGAATATAGAACCTGAATTTCGTAAGAAACGTGTAATTAATAGAAAAAAACAATTTGATGAGAATGTTGATGATGAAATCACAAGATCTCTTGAAGAATCTTTTTGAGTTGATTACTTCTTATACATAGAAATAGATTTGAACAATTTGAAGTATATGAAAATATTTTTGGTTTTCTATTTAGTGGGAAAAAATTGAGATCATTAGATGACGAGAATTTAAAAAAATATTGCCTTAATCTTGAAAGTTCCTTAAAACATAATAATCACTCCGATATTGAAGGTTTAGAATTATTCTCTGAATTAAAAGTGTTAAGGGAAATCATACAAGTAGAAGATAATACTCTAATCGAGATACTCAATCAAATAAAAAGACTTGATTCTTTTCCCAATGCTTATATTGCTTATAGAATAATGTTAACAATTCCTCTAACAGTCATCTTAGCAGAAAGAAGTTTTTCAAAATTAAAAATAATAAAATCTTATTTAAGATCAACAATGTCTCAAGAAAGATTAAGTGGATTGGCTATATTATCGATTGAAAAAGAATTATTAGAAGAAATTGACTACACAAAAATTATAAACTACTTTGCATCACAAAAAGCTAGAAAAATAGATTTCAAATAAAAACATATATAATGTTTATTTTAAAAAAAATTAAGGCCTCTTGTTTAATTTTGGCCTTAGGCCACCAACGGGTTTGAGCCGCCCCTGAATGTCACTTACCTGAGTGACGGATGTAATCGGAGCATCCAACTTGGCGTCCATGGCAGCAAGCTTCTCAAGAGCAGCATTGAGTTCTCAGAGGAGACAGCAGTGGAGGATGAAGGGAGAAAGACTGACAAAAAATAACAGCCACATATACACGCAAAAGAAAAATAAATAAGACAACACAATAAACAAAGTGTCAGAAATCTTTTTGAAAAGGGAAAAAAACTAATACACACAGGCTTAATCAGAAGTTTAAGGGATTTTCAATAATGTTCAAAGATTTTCGCAAAGTACAGAATCTTTCCTCCAAAAGAAGTTTAGTAAAAATATCAGCTTATTGAAAATTATTGCTAATAAAAGAAATTGCAATATCTCCAAAAACATGATCTCGAATAAAATGATGCTTAATATCAATATGCTTAGCACGAGAATGATGCACAGAATTTTTGACAAGCAAATAGCACTGGAATTGTCACAAAAATGTTTAACAAGTTTAAAGGAAAGATCATAATCACTGAGTTGATGCACCATCCAAAGAATTTGACCATAACATTGACCAATAGCAATGTACTCGGCTTAGTAGTGGAAAGAGATACGGATCCTTATTTTTTGCTATTCTAGGAAATTAAGGATTTTCCCAAAATTTGACAAGTTCCACTGGTGCTTTTCCTATCATCTTTGTCACCTGCATAATTAGCATCTGAAAAACCTTCGAGTAAAAAAACCTTTTTCTTTAGGGTACCATAGTCCAAAAGAATTTGTTCCAACTAAATATCTGATAATTTATTTTACAGCAGATGGATGGGATTCCTTAGGAGCCGACTAGAATCTTGCACATTTGCAAACACTAAACATAATATCTGGTCGACTAGCAGTAAGATAAAGTAATGAGCCAATCATACCTCGATATTTGTGGTTTCATCAACTGCCTTACCATCTTCATCTTTGTCAAGAGAACTTGTAGAGCTCATAGGAGTGCCCAAGGATTTCGAGTTTGACATCCCAAATATTTGAATTAATTCCTTGCAATATTTAGTTTGACATAAAAAAAGTACCTTTCTCGGATTGATAGATTTGTAGTCCAAGGAAGAAGGTTAATTCTCCCATCATACTCATCTCAAATTCACTTCGCATAAGATCAGAAAATTCTTTACACAAGGGAATATTAGCACTTCGAAATATGATATCATCAACATAAATTTGAATAATGAGATTTTCATAAGAGTATTTTTTTATGAAAAGGGTTGTATCATTTTTTCCTCTAGAAAAGCCATTATTTGTAAGAAAAGTGCTAAGGAGATCATACCAAGCACGGGGTGCTTGTTTGAGGCCATAAAGAGTTTTAGAAAGTTTTAAAACATGATATGAAAGTTTAGGATCTTCAAAACCCGGAGGTTGTTATACAAAAACCTCTTCTTCAATAAAACCATTTAGAAAAGCATTTTTAACGGCCATTTGAAATAATTTGAACCCTTTATAAGCAGCATATGCGAGAAGTAGGCGAATGGATTCAAACCTTGCTATAGGAGCGAAAGTTTCGTCGTAGTCGACTCCTTCCTGTTGAGAGTATCCTTGTGCAACCAATCTAGCCTTGTTTCTAATCACTTTTCCATTCTCATCGAGTTTATTTCTGAATAACCATTTTATTCCAATAATTTATTTCTTTTCAAGTTTAGGAACAAGAGTACAGACTTGATTTTTATCAAATTGATCAAGTTCTTCTTTCATCACATTGATCCAATGTTCGTCTGAAAAAGCTTTATTCACTTTCTTTGGTTCAAACTGGAAGATGAGAGCAATGTTTGATTCACTTCTTCTTGATGCTTGAGTTTTCATACCTTCACTGGGATTCCCAATGATAAATTTGTTTGGATAATTTGGCTCACTTTTCCACTCATTTGAAATATTTTCGATGGTTGGCTCAACAGCGATTTGATCAGTAGTCGACTCTTCTGTGTTAATTGTCTCTTTTGGAGTTGATATCATTAGTTGACTATCTTCTGCATCTTCGTCGTTGCGTGCATCGAACTTACCAATGTTGTCTTTTCCACTATTGTGAACAAAGCACTTACATCCAAATGGATGAAAGTATCCAATATTCGGTCTCTTTATGTTTGAGGTCAAAGACTTAGTAAAACATCAGTTACTACTGTTCATTTATTTTGAGAGACAATTGGTCGGCAATGTCTAGTTCTGTAACTATTACATTTTAAAATAAAATTCTTTATTTATCAAAAAATTATTTAAAAAATATGATATAGGCAAAATAGTTGAATATCATAAGATTTCATAAACTTGCAAATTAAAGTTTGGAGGTTATGGCCAGGAAAAATTATGGGAGTTATGAAAATTATTAAAAGTAAAAATTAAAGAGGTGTACGTCATGGGTAATTACTCCTTTTAAATAAATTAAATAATAAAGAGAAAAATACTTAAAATATTTTTCTATATTATAATTAGAAGAAGGTAAAAAAGAGAGAGAGAATAAATAAATAAATTTATCAAGAATAGAAATTAGAGAGGTGCGGGTTATGAATCATTAATTGGCATGTGAAGAGTCTTTGTTGTAAATGTTCCTTCATTAATAAAATATATATTTGTAATAAATTAAACAATTCACTTTTACAATAAAATAATTAATTTAAATAACAAAAAGGCCAAAAAAGGAAAAAATAAATGCAAATGGAGGTCATAGAGAGGTGTCACATCACCTTGTTTATGATATATAGATATAGATTTTGGGGAAAAAACTTACCCATTTTAGCTCATATTTAAGTTTGTTTCCGGTTAACCATCACCAACTTTATCAAGTGGTCATGCAAATTTATAGAATTTTAAATAGTATAAGTATGTAATAGGTTGCCATAATAGTTTGAGTTGGCAGAATGCATCTAGTTAAGAAGCAAACACTGACACTTTATAGCATAACTAAAAGTTTGAGACAGTAAAAAGTAAAAATATAAAATTAGTCCCAAGTCAAGGCCTTTATATGTCAAAGGTTAAAATTATTATAATTTATTAATATTTGTCGAGTTATCAATTAATTCGTTAAAAATCCTCAAATTATTATAGAACTAATAATCCGATAAAAGAATCTTAAACTATTATCGAAATGTTAAACCAATAATGCCGTTATTAATGAACCAATAACATTTTTTTGATTTGGTCTTGAACCATCCTACCCCTTTTTAAAAAAAACTAAAGATTGGCCAAATGACCCTTCTATAAAGGGAAAATTGTGCATTATAGCAACTATTAATTCAAAATAATTTTTATAGCTATAGTTTCATTTAATTCTAATTCGTAGCAAACACTTTGATATTCAGAGAATCTCGCTCGCCACTCTGGAATCTCGCTCGCCTCTCTCACTTTATACAAACACAAATGTATAAATTGTGTTTTGTGTTTGTATAAAGCGAGAGAGAACTGTATATACAAATACAAATGCATATCTTTTAGTCCTGTACACTTATAATTATACAAATACAGATCTTCTCCTGCCCAGTTCTATTTTGCCTTTCTCTCTTTCTCACTTTATACAAATACAAATTATACAAATTAAAACATATAATTTGTGTTGTATAAAGCGAGTGAGAGAGAGAAAGATTTGATATACAAATGTTTTAATTCGATTCAATTGTATACAGATTCAAAATGTATGCAGATATACAAACACAATCATTGATACATATACATAGTAGTTATGTTATACAATTATCTAACAAATATACATATACAATCACTGCGCTTTTATTCAAACGAGATGCCTGCCTGCGATTTATACAAATGAGATGCTCCATAGCAAACTATGTTTGTTATGGAGCACAAATAGCAAAATTGTAGCTATAGTGCACTAATATGATTTTTATGTTTGCTATTCCTAAAATTTGCTCTTTTATAAATCATAAAAGTTGTACAAAAAACACTAAAACAGGCTCCTAACTAAAGGTAAATAAACGTAAAAAATTTAGGAATCCCATAGTGTAAGAAGCAAATTACATCCTATCCCTACACTTTTTCAATTTACAAAACTTTCCTAAAATTGATGCCATCCGGCTACATCCCATTCTTCCGGCTACATCACATTTGATACATTATACAACTAGTTTGTTGAGATTAAAAAGAAAATTAAATATAAAATTAAATATTAATTCTCCAAATAATGCAAATCAAATTGATGTCAATCTCTCTCAAATAACAGCTCCAAACAATTCAAATTTTAAATTTCCTTCTCTCAAATCGTAATGGATTCAAAAAAAGTCGACAATTTTATATAGTTAAGTATCATATAAAAAAACTATGAATATGATATACATTGATTTATTTATAAAATAATATTGCAGATACTTAACAACATGTGATACATCACAACATCTGATACATAACTATGTTATACACATAACAAAGTTATGTGTTATATACATAACTATGAATATGATACAAACTGATTTTGTTATAAAACAGTAGTGTTTATGTATCAACAGTAATATTTGATAGTGTCTACAGATACATAGCCTTCTACTAGTTGAATAAGGGTGGGCGTATGTATCGATAGTAAAAGATAACGAAATTTATAATAGTTGTATATCAAATACATAACTATGAACATGATACATACTAATTTGTGTTTCAATAAATTAGGGTTATGTATCAAAATTAATATTTGAAAACGATATATTGTACATGATAAAATTGTAATGTATTATAAAGGTGAAACGAACGCATTATAGATTAATTTAAGAATCAAAATCAACTAGATACATTAAAAGATCTGTTGAAAGCAATAAAAAATCAAAAACAAATCAACAATTTGATCTGCTAAAAGCAAAAAAAAAAAAAGATGATGAAGAAATTATTCCACACTTTCTCATTTGCTCTGCATAAACTCGTGTAACTTTTTTTCACTTTCAACAATAACGTCACCCATGGATCTCGACCCAAAGCCTTACCGGAGCCACCATCAACTCTTCATAAAATTGTAATATATCATAATGTTGAAACAAATGCATTATACATTAATTTAAGAAACAAAAATAACTAGATACATTAAAAAACTGAACCCATATGTATCGAAAAAAGATGAACAACAAAAAATCAAAAAAAAAAGAGTCAACAATCTGATCTGCTGAAAGCAAAAAAAAAATGATGAATAAATCCTTCTACACTTTTTCTTTTGCTCTGTATCGATTCCCGTAGCTTTTTTTCACTTTCAACAATGGCGTCACCCATGGATCTCGACGCAAAGCCCTTACCGGAGCCACCAATAACTCGACCTTTCCTCCTTTTTTGGGCATTTTTTCCACAATCGATTGTGAAGATGAAAATGCATCCTTCATCGACTAAATTTGTAGTTGAAAAAGCTATTAAAAAAAGGCGATACCTATGAAGTGGAAAGCAAAAAATAGATGAACAAGAAGATGAAGAAGAACTACCTCTTCAATAACTTGCAATCATAAATCGGAAAGAGAAAAGATTTGAAATTCAAAAATAGAGTGATGGAGATAATTGGTGATACCATGGAGTGATTTTAGGCATGAAAAAAGGAAAAAAAATCTTGGGGTGATAGTTTATAGTGATGTATCCGGAAAAGTAAGAGAAATTATGGAAAAGAGGGATTTTTGTAATTTTTTAGAATGGTAGGGAATAATAGAAAATAGGGTAAAAAGGGATGTGTAGTTAAGTAATTTTTCCTAAATAAACGTCCAAAATTGAGCCCAAATGGCCCAACCCGGATCACAATAAAATCAGAAGAAAAAAAACAACAAAAGGAAGGTGGGAAGCTTCTGGACCAAATTAGAAATCTCATAATTCCTCATCTTCACCTCAGTAGAAGTTTGTTGGAGGCGGTGGTGAAACTTTGACGCCGATTAGATCGAGTTTTAGGACATCTGAAGAGCTTCAAGTTATCACAATAATGGTGTCGTAGAGGACATCATTTCCAATCACTAACAAAGGAGTTGATATGGTCTTCTATACAATGACATTCATCAGGTAAACTCTCCAATCTCGTTTTTAAATCTATCCTTTAATGAATTCAATCTCCAAAGAAGACCATCTGAGAAGTAGATCTATGACTGGAACTGAAACTAAATCAATGTTCTTTGAAAATCTTCATTTCTAGGCTCTTAATCCACCGCATGTTCAATCGATCAACACTCTTCGAGAGTTGTCACTTGTAGCTAAATTGATTGATTTAGCTTCACTGAGGTAACATACATCTCCATTAGGACGTATAATGATTACTACCATTTAAACCATTAATACATCTTCATTTATGGCGACCGAGGTCAAGATTGGACCAATCGAACATTTTTGATTGTTCAAATCACGGAGTTGAATCACCTTCTTTTGTTGTAATCAATCACGTAGCTGAAACAGTCCATGTAATTTACAATTTCATTACCTAATCTTCAATGGATTGAATTCCACAACGGAATTAATATCACCATAAAAGGACTAGATAGTCCAATTGTTTGTTACTTCTGGAATTATTTTGAGCTAAAGAACTAAATTAACCACCCTCAGTTTAGGTGAAAATTATTTGATCTGTTTAAGCCCTAATTTAGTACCCTTTGAACACCTATATTCTCTCACCAGGTGCAAGTACTGTCAACCAAATGAAATTGCTTCTAGCTTAAAATGAAACTCAAATAAACTCACCAAAATCCTCTTTTGTATCTCAGATATTTAATTTGTCAAGTTATTCTTATTCTTGTACACTCTAATCTCGACCTATTTGATGTGCTTGTATGTTGAAATCTTAAGATTGGTGTGCTGCTTTTATCAAGTATCATAATTCTTCTTCTTGCATTGGGAACTTCCTGTTCTACATTAAATTGAGATGTACTTGCAAAACTAAAAATCAGATTAGCTTAAAAGATAGCAAGAGCATTTCCCTCCCTTTAGGAGTGTTGTACTCTCATTGTGATTAGATTGTTAATTCTGTCAATGGAGCTGACTTTCATGGTCACACGCCAAGGAATCTTCCAGACTCCATTAATAATGTTAAGCATAGCCAATGAATCTGATTTAATGATAATTTTTGTGAACTGCTTTTCTAGGCAATATTGCAGCCCTTCACTTATAGCTCTAACCACCAAATTAGTATAATCAGAAATCTTTAAACCTTTAGTACCTACTAAAGACCCTTCATGATCTCTCAAACAAAAATCAACAACACTTGGGTCAGGATTACCTCTAGAAGCCCCATCAATACATTTCAACCACCCATTAGGAGGTCGTACCAACCTTACGATTTTAGATTGATACACAAGATGTTGAATGTCATTCCTAGAGAGGAAATATATGAAGTTGTCAATCTCAGGAGAAATTCTCAGATTAGCAATGTCGAGGGTAAACTTAGTAATGGGTCCTTCATGAAGGGTCAACAACTGGCAAATAATCTTTTTAAATTTAATGGTAGGGTATAGTAAATCATTCTTTGTTATCTAATGAGATTTATCAAGCGTCAACTCTGTACGTCTATACCAGTTATACCTCCATATCTTCGATAAGATGCTTGTTCTCGCAGCATCGTCTTTACAAGGCAAACACATCAAAATGACATCAATTACATTATCCGGAAGGTTGCTGAGGACATTTAGGAGTAAACTTCGACAACGCTTTCTTTCATTAGGAGACATCATATAACAATAATCACCAAAACCTGTAAAAAAAAATAAAAAATAACACGATGTAAGCAATCTCCAAATTATCTATGGATGGAACTGCTATTCACATTATCAGATTAACGTAAGAACGAAAGGAACACATATATACAATCATAATTACCTAGAACCTATAGTAAAAATAAACAATACTAATATATAATAACAACATATTTAGTATAATTCGACAACTTGGGGTTTGGATAAATGTATACAGATCTTATCTCTACCTTGGAGGTAGAGAGATTATTTTTGACAGACCCTCGGCTCAAGGAAGAAAAAAACAGTTCAAAGCAGTATAAAGAAAGAAATAATGAAAATAAAAAAGTACTATAGACAACCTGACAAATCATTTTAAACAGTAATCGTTAGTCGTAAATAAGTAATCACAAAACTATCTGGACAACAGTTTGGGTATTTCGTGCAGATTCTTCAAAATAAACCAAATATTAGAAGAAGAAGAAAAAATACACTTGATAAAATTTGCTCTTTAATGTCCATTACTTGGATTCTTTTAGCAAGAACACCTTCCATTAAAAATTGGCCTCAATAGACCATAATCACGTAAATTGGGTGTGTTTGGAATGAAGGAAAACATTATGTTCTCCAAATTTTTCACGTTTGGTTGATCAATATATTTTCTTTTGAAAATAAGTTTGTTAAAAATAAAGAAAATATATTTTCTAACAAAAGTAGGAAAAACGAGTTTTATAAGTAACATTTCAAGCTCATTGTCTCTGCTACACCTTTAAATGCCCCCAAGCCCTACACCCCAAACCCGTGTTATCTACTCCATCCCACCTATATAATGCTCATGGGATATTTTTTTTTGGTTTATTTATCAAATATTAGAAAATAATTAAGTAAAACAATACTTATGACCTTCGAATCATGGCACCGAGGATTGTTCTCAGCTCCAATCCGATCATGGTGTTGTCATGGTCTAATAGTTATCTGATAGACTCTTCAATTTTTTTAAGGGGTATTTGACTATGAAAATTATGAGTATATGTAAAAATAATTTTTATTTTCAAAGTGCAAAATTGTTATGTAAAAATTGAAGTTGTATTTGACAATGCATACAAATTGGAGTTGTTTTTAAATTTTTGTGAATAATTTATAATGAAAAAGTGAAAATATTTTTTGATAATTTTTCAAATTTCGAAATTCAACTGGCTCTAGATTTTATGACAAAGTGTTTTCCGAAGTTCAACTCCGAAAAAAATTTAAAAATTCAATGTCTAAAAACGCCCTAAAAAACAAGTTAAAAACCCATTTACATATATTTCAATGAATTCTGTAATTTTAAATCATAAAAATAAGCTTAAGAAGCTAATTTCACCATATTTTGAACATCAAATTAAAAGGAGAGAAGTAGTTTTGAAGCTTACCAAATATGTTGTGCCAATATGTGGACTCTTGAGAGAGATAAAAGAGGAATTGGGGAAAGAGAGAAGTGAAGAACATCCTAGAGTGTAGATACTAATTAAGTAAAATATTGTTATTTAATTTAGGTAAAAGATTCACATAATTATTGATTTAGAGCAAATATATTTTCAAGAATGGTTCATTTATACTTTCAGTCTTTTTCTTCACGACAAAGACAAACAATAAAGAATTAACAAAAAAAATCTAAAATATGTTTACATATTAGAAATGATTCACAAATATTTTTCTAAATAATAGAGCTACTATATAAAAATCTATTCTGTTCGGATAAATTGATCAAATAATGCATTTGATCCAATAAGTAAAATAAGACATTTCAAAATTACTTCTAATATATTATAGACGTTTTGAACCTTTTTTCGTTAATTAATTATTATTAGTAATATGCCATGAAGAAAAAGACAAGAAGTTAATGATTTATACTTCCTTCATTTCATCTTTACTTGGCATATTTGGTTTCATTAGAATTTAATTAAATTTTAAAATTAAATCAAATTAATATTTTAAATTTAAATAATAAAAAAATATATAAATTATGATCTTTTTATATTAAAATGATGAAAAATATATTTTAAAATATCAATCGAATTAAAGTTAATATAATTTCACTTATTCATAACTTGACGGAGCCGTCGATAACTTTTTTGCCTTATTTTAATTATTATAATCAGTTTAGACAAGACATACGTGTCATTCTTTAAAATCAATATTTATAGATGTAGTATATTCTTTATAATCATGATGTTTGAGTTAGCTTATGTTGTGCACACTCGACTAATCTTAGAGATTTTGTTATCTTTAGTAACAATAAGTACTAGGTTACAAATAATTTTCTATTCATCGAAATTAAGATAGATAAAAAGAAATTACTTAATCTGTTAATAGACCTCATTTTACATCATATGTCACTGTTGTTTATCAAAATAGACCTCCTTCCCATAGTAAGGGATAATTTTGACTAAGAACTAATTTGTGCTCCCTTTTCAAGTTTCACTAAACCGGTAGGAAGATAAGGGAAGACAAGAGGAGGTTGCCCAGATGGAAAACACCCTCCACCCACAATCGTAAGGTTGTAATTTCAAGTGACCAATGGAGCAAAAAGGTTGAAGCTTAGAATGATATAAATCAATATTACATGTATAATTTGTTTTTAATACATAATGTAATTCTTTTTTTTCTTATCAAAACAAGTATAATATATTTTAATACATCTATAATACATATATTGCATTTATAATTCTCTTCTAATATATAGTACAATAACTATAGATGGTAAATATTTTCTAAATATATATATTTATATAATAAATAAAAATATGTTTAAAAGCAATTAATATTTTATAAACAGATTCAAAAAGGTAATTATCCCGACATTAATTATATGAAACTTTTTTTTTTGTCTTTTAAGCTAGTGAATTGAAAATCTGTGTATCCAAATGTGTAAAACAAGGACCTAGTAACTTGTGAAACAAAATGGATTCAGTAAAATTAGAAAAACACCAACCCAGTCGATTTTTTGGTTAAAATTATGGTCGAACTTTTTAAATAAATTAGGTTTTGGACACATGCATTGCACGTGTATTCTATGTTATTTAGTAAAATTATTACATAATGTGTAATGACCCGTTAGGCCATTTTGAGAACTAGTTATCTCTCTTTCATAAAAGACCCTTTCCGTAAATTTTAAATGAGAATTTTGGAACTATTCATTTAACTACGGTGTTTTAATTGAGGGGCAATTTAAAATAATTATATTAGTTGGTGGTAAATGGGCCAAGCTTTTTTATACCTATTTCACTTGGCCATGTGTTAAAATAAGTTAGTAGGGTTTAACAATTTAAGAGAATGGAAAAACAAAACAGAATAGGCAAGACCTTACTCTGTACGGTGGCATCATCAAATATGAACAACGAAGAAGAGCACACGGAAATTACAAGCAAGAAATTTGGAATTCAAAAACTAGTAATACACTAGACTAATTGATATGCTATATTTTCTTTCCAATAATCCTAATCATGTGAAAATACTAATACATGTTGCTCTCTCTACATTGCTAGTGATTGTTGATACATAATTATTTGAGAGGTAAATTTGGTATCTTGCTGAGGGGGGTCTAATATCAATTTAATGGATGGAAGTTAATTTTGAGTTTGAAATGCTAATTGCTAAGAGAGAGGACAATTTATTAGCACTATATATTGGTGTGTGTATACTGGAAAGTAATTTAACAATGGATAGAATAAGTGTTGGGTTGATATATATATTTTGACGAGTATATGTAATGATTCGTTCTTTCTGTAGTGGGAAAGAAATTGAAATTAGAAAGATCCTCCTGACAGCTTGGTTATATAATTAGATGGGTTGGGTTGTTGGTTATGGTACACATATTAGGAGCTTTGACATGGATTTCGCCACTGGTTCGTAACCAGTGTGCTTCCAGTTTTAATTTGTCTTATTTTATTATTATGCTATAAAGTAAGTTATGATATATTGAGGTAAGTAATTAAATATTATGTGTATTGTATTATATATTGGAGGAATTGGAACATAACCCTAGACTTGGAATTTGGAAATATGAGAGTTGACATGTTAATTGATATCAAGATTAGGAACTTGATTATAGATTTGGATGAGTTTTTGGGTCTAGGTTAAACCTATAGTAATATAGGTGTTGCTAGTTTCGAAATCTTATTGTGATTATTTACTTGAATAGATTACTTTGATTTGGGAACCTCGACGAAAGGGGAAGACTCAAGTCCCGGAGTGAATTGTTGATAAATTGAGGCAAGTGGATTTCTCAACCCTTGTTAAGTGTATAGAATTCGTGTATTTCCTTGTGGTATGTGTTGGGGAGTAATGGGACTTGGTGATGGGTTGACTTGTCCATACTGAATAATTTTAATAATGAAAAAGGGGTAGTAAAAGGTAATGTGATTAATTATTGGTGTGTGATGTGTTGAGAATGGTTCGAAAGGTTTATTGATTCATTGTTGATGTTGTATCACGATTGTGTTGTTGTGAAGTGTGCATTTTTATGAAAATGGTCATCTCCTCATTATTTATGTGAACATGTTACTTGCATTGGTTCTGAGACATGGTTGTGACAAGTGTTATGTGAACTGAGAAAGAATAAGTTAAAGAGGATGTACCATTTCGAGGGACGTGTCGCGCGCCGCGACCGATATTATGATTCGAGGGACGTGTCGCGCGCCGCGACGGATACTATGATTCGAGGGTCGTGTCGCACGCCGCGACGAATTTTATTATCGAGGGACGTGTCGCACGCCGCGACGGATTTCATTATCCAGGGTCGTGTCGCACGCCGCGACAGATGCATGGACAGATATGTCCCCCATGGGTCCCGGACTGAGAGACAGCGGGTGTGTATCGTTAGGTCAGACATGCATCACTATACTTGACATTGCATTGTGCATCTTTATCATTTGTGAACTTATGAGTACTTTTCTGTGGAACTTGTGATTGGTGAACTTTATCTTGTGTGTTGCTGATCTGTAATTGTTGAAGTGATATGGTTGAACTGTGCTATGTAAATTGTGAACTATTAGGTTGGGCTGGTTTTTATGCAGGTTGTAGTTGTGGAGGTTTGGTTGGGGTGTAAGGAGTACCCGTATTCCATACCCTTAGCTTGTGTTTAGAAGTTTGCTTGCTGAGTACCGTGTGGTTTGGTACTCACCCCTTGCTTCTACAATTTTTTGTAGGTTATGAGCCCGGATCTTCATGATACCCTCTCTTATTTTCTTGTCCGAGGCTTCCTATGGAGATTTGTGAGGTAGCTGATTGTCATCTCAGCAGACCTTCTTACTCCTTATTTATGATCTTGTTCTATTCTAGAAACAATGTCATTTGAGACTTGTGTTTTCTTTCAAATCCATTGTAATACATTAGAGGCTTGTGCACGTGACAATCAGATTTTGGGGGTTTTAATAATTTGACTTTGTATTCCGCATTATTAGATGGTGTTAGTCTTTTTTTTTCTGGTTTTACTTCCGTATTTATTGTATTAGTTGGGTTTTAGGCTGACTTGTCTTGGTGGGATAAGACGAGTACCATCACGTCCCTTTTTGGGTCGTGACATAATGGACCTCACAAGTTCCATAGAATGATGCGTCTTTTTCTTCCATCACTACTGCTATGTTTAAGATCTCTTTTCTTTCCTATTTTTTTTTATATACTATCCAAATTTTAGAATTCATATATACCATGTTGGGGGGAAATAATATACTACAAATATAACTTAAAAGTTAGTACTCATCATAATTAACCAATTTTTTTAATCTATTCAACTCCTATCATTTCATTTACATACAAGCTAAATATTGATGACATTCTAAGGAGAGTAGCAAAATTCAATTGATACAAAAACAAACATAATAATGGATAAACGGAAAAAAATAATAAGAATAATATCTTGGATAGTAACATTTATATTTTCTGCTAATAATGCTACTTCTTTTCTTTTCTTCCTTGGCCAAAAAATATTGGTTTTTAATCCTCTTCATCTAACTCAGAAAGGAAAAAGAAAAATGTAGACATAATAATACATTTTTCAATTTCTAAGTACGAATTTTTTGTTAATTAGTATAAGAGGTCAAAATGAAATATACTTTGCATTAGTATATGAGTCGATACTCTTTCCTATAAAAGACTTGATACTAAAACAAAAAACAAAATGCATTCACTATGACAAATTATAGTACAAATCTTTTAGAAAGTTATTGATAAAGAACAAAATAGTTGCTCACAGAAATAGCTAGCCAATTGTATCACAATTTTATCTAATTCTTCAGCCATTCTTTGTTGATGAAAGCTCCATGAGTTGAAGTTTGAGAGCATCAAACAAGATTATTTGATAAAAGTAGTATCAAATCATGTTCTTCTCTTTTCCAAAATTCTATATATATGTAAACATGTCTTATGGCCTGCACTTATATATAGGATTTTAATGACTTGAGTTTTCAGTTACACTACCCAAGTATACTATGAATTTTCAGTTATACAACTCAAGAGATTCTAGAAAAGAAATTAAATTTTAATTGTCAAGTTAATTTAATTGTGAAAATAAAAACAGTATGTTACGATGGAAAGCTTAAAGTATGTAAGTTGGAAAGTGAAAAGATTTAGAATGTAAAAATAATGAATAAAGAACAAAAGGCAGATTTATTACTATACAGTTAACATTTAATTTGATGTTTAATTACATTTAGATTTATTTTAATTAGTGTAGGGGTAAAATGGTAATTCAACTTTACATTTTAGATGTTCCTATTTTTAATATAATATATGATGATATGATTAATTGAGTTTAGTAACTCTCATCTTGGTCTTAAATTGAACTTCTCATATACATCTATCGACTCAGACTAGGAGTCAAATTCAATAAGATCAATCGAGAATTTCTTCTTTTAAACCTTTCAAATAAAAAAGGGAAAAGGGCCTGATATACCCCTCAACGTTGTCATTTGGAGTTGATATGTCCCTCGTTATAAAAGTGGCTCATATATACCCTTACCGTTATACAAACGGCTCACATATACCCCTGCCATTACAAAATGAGCTCATATAAACCCTTCATTTAACGGAAGTGGAAAGATTAGTTTTAAATTTATATTTATGACTTTTAAATTTTTTTTTAAAATCATTTAGGGGTATATATGATCCTTCTAGCAAAGTTCAAGGTATATTTTAATCTTTTTCATACATAAATTATTTTTTGACTTCTTTGATTATCATTATTTAAGTTTCTTATTCTTATTTTATTTTTTTCTTTCATTCCTTAGTGTAAAGAAAAAAATTTAAATTATTTTTTTGGGCTATATTATAACTTAAAACTATTTTTTCTATTATATTGTAATTTAGTTTTTGTATTTGAAAAAAAATTGGGTCATCTATGATAAATTTTACAAGAATATTAGTGAAACATAAATAAATTTGACCATCAAAATAATAAATCTAAATTAGTCATTGAAACAAAACAAAGTAAAAAAAATATATGTTTGAGGAGGATTAAATATACCCATATGGGATTATATTTTTTTTAAAAATAATTAAAAAATTAAATTAAAATTAATTTTTTCGCTTCCGTTAGAGGAAAAGGATATATGTGAGTCATTTGTATAACAGTAGGGGTATATATGAGCTACTTTCATAACGAGGGGTATATCAGCTCTAAATAACAAAGTTAAGGGATATATCAGGCTCTTTTCCCAATAAAAAAGTGACGATCTCACGTCACAACTATCCTAACAACTTTAATTATTATAGTTGTGACACATAAAATGAGACGGAAGGAGTATATAGTTTTTGTCAAGGATGAGCCCCCCTTTTGGTGTGGGAATCATCCTATATGATGTATGTTAGGTTTCTAACTTAGACCTCACATTGCTAATTAGCACTAGCTTATGGTGCTCCACTAGATTTATCTATAAGAGGTAGGGTCTATGTTTCGCTCTATTTATTCCTATGTCATTATAATAAATAAACACGGCAAAAAAAGGACTAAAGATGCTTAAGCTAAGGTTGTATTTCAAGAATCAAAATAGACCTACTTTTCATAAATATGAGATAATTTTAACTAAAAACTCCAAATCTCACATAACTAATTTCCAGCTAATGCAAACACCTATGTAGTGATCAACTTGATGAGGTACTTGTTGGGTTTTAAAAACGTGTAAATAGAAAATGAAGAGTTATGATTTTTATGAAAAGTTGTGAATTTTATGAAAGGTTGTGACCTTTCCGTAGGATTGTAACTTTTTAAAAGATTGTGACCTTTTTCGATAGAGCACAATAAGCATTTGTTCACACTATACTTTGTTGTCTATAAATAAAAGGGTTTCCTCTTATTTATCAACAATGAAATAACTAATTTTCTGGACTTCTTCCTCTACTACTAAAGCAGGTATTCTAAGTGTACTTTACTGCCATTGAGTGGTTCGCTGACACCGTGGGTATAGGTACCGATACACCGGTGAGTAAGATCGTTCTATCTTGGGAGGAAATATTCCATTAACCTCGGGTACTTGAGGGGAATACCATTAACCTCGGGTAATTGAGGGGAATAATTTTCTTAAGGGGACACTGTGCTTTAAGTGGACTCGATTTTCTTCTTTGAGAAAAATATTTTGTATATTATTTTTAATCTGTTTTTGATTCTATTTTCTCTACTGGTTCTAATTTTCTAGTTTTGAAAATACTCTTTAAGCTTTGTTGTTTCTGACCAAGTTCTCCGAAGTTTTTGTTCTAAGTATCTTAGGAATACAGGATCAACAACAGTACTCAATTTTTCTTGCTTGCACTTATTTACGTTGAAGATTTTATTTTATTATTAATTAAACGCCACTAGATGTTCTATCTTGTTGGGTTCAAAAGTGATTAGGGCGTCATGCGGAAGCTTATAATTGCAAATCATATGACGATAAATTAAACAACACATTAAAAGACATAATATTATTATATGATATGACCAATTGGCCTACATAATTAAAAACTAATAAAAACATATAAACTGTAGAGAGAAAATCTCCCCATAAACTAAACTCTTAAATGTTTACATTGTGGATGCTATTGTGTTCTTGATATGAGAAGAGGGTTTTCAATTTATAGAGTTCCAAGTTTCTCCTCTAAGGAAGAAAGAAGCCAAATATGGAAAAGAATATATATATTTTTACTTTTAGAAAAATAAAAGCAATTATGGTAATGCTTTAACTTTTCTTTAAGTAAAAAATAAACTTCAAATAAGGTAAGAAAATCAGGGCAAAACCCTAACAAATCTCCCCTTTTGGCTGGATTTTCTTGACAAAACTTGATTCGCCTTCTTCAATGCATGATAATCTTGTTCTTCACAAAATCTTCATTACTGCTGCTTGCCATGGTTAAAAATAAAGTTTAAAATATATGGGTTAAAATGGTTTTAAAATATTTTGTTTTTATTTTTAAAATTGCAGCAACAGGATTGTTGAAAATATGGTTGAAACTTGTTTTCCACATATAGTTAGACAAAAATCTTCATTATCATCAAATTGTTGCAAATTAATTTGAAACCACTTGAACCTGTCTACAACTTCGTTCCATTGGATCTTTGAACCATGTGCTCTAATACCACTTGTTGGGTTCGGAAATGATTAGGGCGTCATGCGAAAGCTTACAATTGCAAGTCATATGACCATAAATTAGACGACACATTAAAAGACATAATATTATTATATGATATGACCAATTGGCCTACATAATTAAAACTAATAAAAACATATAAATTGTAGAGAGAAAATCTCCCCATAAACTAAACTCTTAAACGTCTACATTGTGGATGCTATTGTGTTCTTGATATGAGAAGAGGGTTTTCAATTTATAGAGATCCAAGTTTCTCTTCTAAGGAAGGAAGAAGCCAAATATGGAAAAATATATATATATTTTCCTTTTAGAAAAATAAAAGCAATCATAATGCTTTAACTTTTCTTTAATTTCAAATAAGGTAAGAAAATCAGGGCAAAACCCTAACACTGTCTAGTGGTATAAATTCGACTCTCAGAGATCTTTTTTCCTTCGGAAAGATACGGGTTTAAAAAAAAAACTCAGTTTGCCTTTAGAAGTTTCTGAAATACCACCATATTCCTCTCCTGCCAAATGTGATAAACTGCAGCAGCTAATGACAGACTCATGAAGAATAGTAGTTTGATGACCCTTTGCCTCTTGTAGGAGCAGTGAGCCTACAAGAGAAGAACAAGAAATCGTATGACATAGCGGACAATTCATGTCTTCAATCATTCCCCATTTAGTAATCTCGCAACTTCACAAAGATAGGAATAAGGTATGTGCACATTCTACCTTTCCTATGTTGTTGCATATTTCTGTAGCATCCAACATGCTTGTTTAAGAATTATGTTCCATAAAACTATCTATATATTCAATATGTTTTCCATACATGACAAGTACTCCACGGTGAAAAACGAAAGCAATTCAAACAGAAAATGCATATTAATAACCAAGAAAAGCTGGATAAATTAGGTTTAAACTACAATACATAATTCAAAAATCAAACTAAAAGTCATTCTTCTATAACCCAAGCAAAACATTAGGCTAGGAGATCACATCCTATTCATACTAAAAAGGCTATCTTTATATGGTATAAAAGTTCCTATGTTCGGTTAGGATATACTATTAACCATGCGTTTTGATATAGTATTATTTATTGAACATTTGTTTATTTATTTATTCAATTCAATAAAGTGTTACATTAAACAGATCAATTTGTCATATATGTGTCCTCAACTTATATAGTAGATGATTTGGTGTATATAGTTTAAGCTTATACACAGAAGATTAAATCATCGGTTCTTATAAGTTAAAGATTATAGTTCACAATCGTAGATGGAAATTTGGACAAACCATCAGAAAGATTGTAGCACGAGATTAAATGTAATTTATCTTGATTATGAGAATGGTATAGTTCTAACTTCTCGTGATGGTGCATTTTGTATGTATTGAACGGGACTGAGTAGAGATAGATGTTTTAGACTGACTAATAAAAACATATTCTCTAAACTGTTAAATGTACTTATATTCTTAATCTTGATATAACGATTATGATCTGTATATATTAATTATCGTTTTGATTTATTAAAAGGTGAGATTCTGAGATGGGTCAATATGGCTGGTAGATTGTTGATAATAATATATATTGGTGAAATAATTAGTTAGTTGATGGAATCCAAGTCTCAATATAGAGATTGATGATACACCTTTTTATGAGAAACTTATAAGTTTTCATGTGTAAACCCGACCGGTAGATTTATGAATCTGGCACATGAAATAAGTTAAGTATTGCTCTAAAGAAAGTTGATCATTAAATTAAATTCGTCAGTAATTTAATGTATTGATTAGTATCTGTAATCTTAACATGGGGAATACATAAGTGTTTAATGGAGAATTTCGAAATATAAATAGAGGAGTGCAATTACGAATTTTTAGTGGAATGATTTGTAATTTATTATGGTAAGAATAATTCAAATTAATTTTTGGAATTATTTCCATAATAGGAAGCCTCAGTAATTAATTATGTGGTCCCTCCAGTGCCCATATTTAACTAGAACTCATAATCCTATTTTCTAGGGAAAAACAAAAAAGGAGCGGGTATTTTTTTCTCCTAAGAAGAAAGAAAAATGTGTGGTTCCTCTTTTCTGGAAGAAAAAGGATTTATACTTTCTTCTCCTTTTTGGATTGGGAAGAAATCTCTATAAATAGGGATTCTTCTAACCTAGAAAGACAATTTTTAGTTTTCTATTTGATACTTGCCCACCCAAGTATTGAGAGAGTTCAGTTGTTAATTTGGGATCACTGTAGAAGACCGTAGAGCTGGAGTTGGATTTGCTTCAAGATATCTGCGCACGCTTCAAGAGGTAATTCTTGAGTTAATTTTCAGCACACTTAGTATGAGATACGTATTTGTGATTGTTGTCTATATTCATGTAAGATGTATGATTCTGGAATGCTTCCGCCACATATGCTATTTTCTAACAATTGGCATCAAGAGTCATACTTGCATCTTTATAGATAATATAAAAATATGTGTATGTGAAAGAGTATGTATGAATCGTGATTAGTAGGTTTTATTTCATCACGAAAAAGAACAAATCTGATTACTTGAACTAGTTTGTTTTGTTAAATGCTTACGGTAGTAATGACTTATGTTTATTAAAAGGTGAGATTCTGAGATGGGTCAATATGCCTGGTAGATTGTTGATAACAATATATATTGGTGAAATAATTAGTTAGTTGATGGAATCCAAGTCTCAATATAGAGATTGATGATACACCTTTTTATGAGAAACTTATAAGTTTTCATGTGTAAACCCGACCGGTAGATTTATGAATCTGGCACATGAAATAAGTTAAATATTGCTCTAAAGAAAGTTGATCATTAAATTAAATTCTTCAGTAATTTAATTTATTGATTAGTATCTGTAATCTTAACATGGGGAATACATAAGTGTTTAATGGGGAATTTCGAAATATAAATAGAGGAGTGCAATTACGAATTTTTAGTGGAATGATTTGTAATTTATTATGGTAAGAATAATTCAAATTAATTTTTGGAATTATTTCCATAATAGGAAGCCACAGTAATTAATTATGTGGTCCCTCTAGTGCTCATATTTAACTAGAACTCAGAATCCTATTTTCTAGGGAAAAAGAATAAAGGAGCGTGTATTTTTTTCTCCTAAGAAGAAATAAAAACGTGTGGTTCTTCTTTTTTGGAAGAAAAAAGATTTATACTTTCTTTTCCTTTTTAGACTGGGAAGAAATCTCTATAAATAGGATTCTTCTAACATAGAAAGACAATTTTTAGTTTTCTATTCGATACTTGCCCACCCAAGTATTGAGAGAGTTCAGTTGTGAATTTGGGATCACTGTAGAAGACCGTAAAGCTAGAGTTGGATTTGCTTCAAGATATCTGCACACGCTTCAAGAGGTAATTCTTGAGTTCATTTTCAGCATACTCTGTATGAGATACGTATTTGTGATTGTTGTCTATATTCATGTAAGATGAATGATTCTGGAATGCTTCCTTTTTCATGTTGATGCTAACTTTCTTTATCACCCTCGTGTTCGTGTCATATACATATATATTCGAGTTCTTATGCTTAAGAATCAACACTTCACCATTTCTAACTCCAGCAACTGGGACAAGTTTCCCAATATCTGGCATTGATGTCTCGTATTTGCTTGACGATTTCACATTCTTTGGACATAATCCATCAACTTGAACAAGTCTCCCAATATCTGGCATTGTTGTCTTGTATTTGCTCGATGATTTCACATTCTTTGGAGATATATAATTTATCGACTCTGCCACGATACTATGTTTCTTGGACCAACATTGCCCTTCCAAAATCCAGACATCCATTCTTGTATCAGAATCATAATAGACAATAGAAAGAAATCCACCCAACTCCACCAATTCATATCTGCCCTTTTTAATCAATTCATCAGGTAAATAAGTACTTCTGAATTTCACCTCGTTTACTTGCATTGAAATGATATACTCACTTGAATCAGCATACCAATGCAGAATACGTCCGTTGACTGACAATGGATTCTTCCAACGAAAAGTCAGCGGATTAAATGGCCTATCATATACATTATCTTCCCACGGACCAGGAATTCGTTTCCAATGTGATTCATCATTAGCACCATTCAGATTGAATATTTCAAAACCATACAAATCTGTAACAACGTGCACCACTTTATACTGCTGTCCTAGTGTCAAATCCAAATGCTGCACTACAAGCATTATGTCTATGTTGGCAACCTGAAGGACATTTTGGAATAGTAATGCAAATCTTTGTTGTTGGATTTATTACTTGTAGCTCCTTATCGTCCCCCGGTTTGTTTATCAGTAGAAATCCATCACAACTAGATCGAACCTGACCTAATCGATTGATTCCAAGATCACGCGATTCATATTCAAGAACTTGTCCAATTTCTAGCAGCTTTGTTTTTATGTGCCTTGCTGATGATGCTGCCTGTATCAGTAGAAACTCTGTTTTGGATTCCGCAAAATTTAGCTCTGCGAAGGATCTCTTGGAGAACATTTCTTTCCAGGATTTACAAACAGGCATGAAATTCTTGTAAATGTATCGTGGCGGAATCCTTATTAGGAATTGAAATACGATACTTTCTGGAAAATTTGAAATATTACTACTTGTAATATTATGATTGTTCTTTACTTGTTTCATTCCTCTGTTTTTCTGTTCGACTTTCTTGTTGTCTCTGTTTAATCTCAGCATGCGTTGCGCGAATTCAACGTCATCAATTTCATTCCCCATTCTTGTAGCTCGCGTACACCAGAACAAGAGCGAGCTCTATTTATGTTTCTGAAGAAAAATCAAACGTTGTAATCATCAAAATAATACAATAACAACAACATAACGAGTGAAATCCCACAAGTGGGGTTTGGAGAGGGTAGAGTTTTCACAAACCATACCCCTACCTCGTGGAGGTAAGAAAACTGCTTCTCGAGGAAATTCGGCTCGAGTATAACATATCAGAATAATGAAAAAGGAAAAACAACAGTGGAGAAACACAACAACTAATAAGGAAACAGTAACAACCACAAAATAATGTGATAACCTAAACACAATCAACAAGTGATGGTGGAATCAAAACCATGACACTATAAGAAAACGGCTAAACCTTCGAAAATCAAGACAACACTTCATGCCTACTAACCTTCTACCCTATTACACGACCTCCACACCCCCCTATCTAAGGTCATGTCCTCAATAATCTGAACATGACACGTGTCCCGATCTATAAGAGTTTTAATCGCACAGAAAACAAAACTCTTACTAAGACATAAATTATTACTTAGCAAATAATAAGAAGGTGCATAAAATTATAAAATAAGAAAACGTACAATTTGATGTGGTATGTTGCTGTTGTTAAACAAAACTTGAGCAATTTAATTCTGTCGAGAATAATTTGATAAACCTATTTGATTTAGTATTTATAGAAAGTTTTTTCTCTGAAAATAAAAAGACCATCCTTGACCTTGTATGATTAGGAGTCCTGCTAACAAAAGAAATACTATTCCCTTCCATATTAGTAGGAAAAGGTTACTAAAAATATTTATTTTAATTTAATTGTTATTTTATAAAATTAAAATAAATTAATTATTTTTGTTTCTTTTTACCTTTAGTATTAAATATTCTTGAAATAATATTAGCTAAGTCTGTTTGGATCCGCTTGTAACTTTAAATATTAAGAGCATGTTCCTCTTTTTTTGGTTAAGTCGTTAAAGAAATAATTCTGAAAACTGAGTCATTTCTTAGTCCTTTCAAAACTGTACAATAGAAGAAGACGGAACACATGGACAATCCCTTCAATTTATTAGTAAATTTCATCTAAACACGTGAATTACATTCTGTTTAAAACACATGATAATGTATTTCTAGTTTTCTACGAGACACTTTCTCCTCAAATTGTAAAAAACTATATGCACATGTTGTCAATTAGCCATTACGTAAAAACTGCAAACTACTTAAAATATGTCACACAAATATATACATTAACCTCAATAAGTCGGAAATAATAAAATATGTCACACAATTATACACATTAACCTCAATAAGTCAGAAATAAATAACTAAAATTATAATTATATTGATATATAAAAGCCTTCACTTAGGTTTAATTTTATACTTTTACTTCTCACAGTCTCAAACTCTTAGTTATGTTGTAAAGTGTTAATATTTGCTTCTTATCTAGATGCATTCCGCCAACTCATATGCATGGTTCATTTGGTTTGTTACTGTTAGAGTGGAAAACCTAACCCCCAATGTGGAGGTAGAGAATATTATATATTGACAAATATTACATAAGTATGACATAAGTGGTACACAAGAATAAGTAAATTACAATATGGGTACAGAATGAATTAAGTAACTCTAATACCCCCCTTCAAGCGAAACGGTGGCGGACGAAGACCAAGCATAGCGCGGAAATATTCAAACTGAGGCCGAGGAAGACTCTTGGTGAAGATGTCAGCCACCTGAAGCGTGGTCGGGACAAATTTAGTGTAGAGTTTACCAGACGACACAAGCTCCCGAATGAAGTGATAGTCCAGATCAATGTGTTTTGCCCTCTTATGAGACACAGGATTCTGTGTGAGAAAGAGCGCACTCCGATTGTCACATAACAGCGTGGGGCGATCAGGAGGCAAGGCATGGAGCTCCCGAAGCAAGTGAGTTATCCATACAATTTCAGCCGCAGTATTTGCCATGGCTCGATACTCCGATTCACAACTGGAGCGGGAGACAGTTGGTTGTTTCTTGGCACTCCAGGATACTAAGTTTCCACCAAGAAAAATAGAGTAGCCATAAGTGGATCGGCGAGTTTCGAGACATCTGGCCCAATCAGCATCCGAGTAACCAAGAAGGGAAACATCATGCGGCTTGGTGAACAATAGGCCATAGGCAAGTGTGCCTTTGACATACCGAAGTATTCGCTTGACACACTGGAAATGAAAAACAGTCGGTGTCTGTAAGAACTGACTAACCTGATTCACTGCATATGACAGATCCGGACGAGTAATTGTGAGGTACTGCAATGCACCGACTAGAGACCGATAATGTGTTGGATCTTGAAAGGGATCACCAGCGGTGATGAAGGACTCATGAGGAGCTAAGGGAGTGTGCACAGGCTTAGAATCAAGTAAAGCTGCACGTTCAAGGATATCGCGAGCATACTTGGATTGGCTGAGAAATAACCCATTATCAGTGTAGGTCACTTCAAGACCAAGAAAGTAATTTAGAGCTCCAAGATCTTTAATTGCAAACTCCTGATTTAGACGAGAGATAAACGCAACCATGAGGTCAGTTCGGTTTCCAGTTAGGATTAAATCATCAACATAGACGAGCAGGTACATAATGCAGGAGGAACGTTTGAAAACAAACAGAGATGTATCGGATCGACTGCACGTAAAACCATTGTTGAGAAGAAAGGAACTTAAGCGCTGAAACCAAGCACGCGGAGCCTGCTTGAGGCCGTACAATGCTTTGTTCAAGCGACACACATGATCAGGAAACCGAGAGTCTGCAAAGCCAGGTGGTTGTTCCATATGAACAACTTCATTCAGATGACCATGCAAGAAGGCATTTTTGACATCAAGCTGATGAAGCTTCCAATTGTTAATGACAGCAAGAGATAAAACAATTCGTACCGTAGAAGCCTTAACCACCGGACTAAAAGTGTGGGAATAATCTAAGCCAGGGATTTGAGTGAAGCCTTGAGCCACCAGTCTCGCTTTGAGACGTTCAACAGACCCGTCTGAGTTGTACTTAGTGCGAAAAACCCATTTGGAACCAACAACATTGCTGGATTTTGGACGAGGCACCAAGGTCCACGTAGCATTTTGAGTTAGAGCTGTCATTTCCTCATGCATTGCAGCCATCCACTGTGGGTTCTTAGCAGCCGACTTGAACCCTCTTGGTTCAGAGGAAGCAAATAAAGCGGTAAAGAGGCGATGAGTTTCAAGATGAGCTAAGTTGGCTTGATGACGAGTGGAAGGTTTAAAAATGCCCGCCTTGGACCGAGTTACCATGGGGTGAACTGCTGGAGTGGACACTGATGCAGGAAGCTGAGTTGTAGCCAAAGAATCACCCAAATCGGCTGACATAGGCGGCGGAGATGAGGCAGCAGGTTGTTGAGAGGGAATTCCAACCCGAGACGGTGTGGAAGTAACAAGAACTGGCGGCACTGCAGTGAATGAAACATCAGACGGAGCAGCATGTAAGGGCTGGGATACTGCTGGTGTATCACTGTGCAAACCATCCAAACAAGGAGGACACAGAGAAGGTAAATGCGGTGAGGCTGGCGGAGACGAAGGACCAGTGACTGCGGATGATTCTGCCGGCATGGAAAAGGGCTCCAAAAAGGTTGAGAGTTGCAAGGAGTTTAAGTCCTTTGATGAAGTAACGCCCGAAAAGGGTAAAGAGTGTTCATCAAAACGAGCATGGCGAGTGACATAGATGCGAGACGTTGCCGGATCAAGACACCGATAACCTTTGTATTGAGAGCTATAACCGATAAAGATGCACGGAAGACTTCTTGGACATAACTTGTGATTTGTATAGTCCCAAAGATATGGAAATACTCGGCAGCCATAGACCTTGAAGGTATGATAATTGGGCTTCTCAGAAAACAAGAGTTCAAAAGGAGACTTGTTGTTCAAAACCTTTGAAGGTAGACGATTGATGATGTAAACAGCGGAGCTGAACGCATCTACCCAATAAGAGGTAGGAGCATTTGCATTAAAAAGCATGGCCAAACCAGTTTCCACGATGTGACGGTGTTTTCTCTCAACCCTGCCGTTTTGCTGGGGCGTATACGGACAAGATAACCTGTGAAAAGTGCCATTTTCTTCAAATAGTCGACGAACAGTGTGATTAACAAAATCTGTACCTCCATCACTTTGAAAAACCTTAATTTTCCGAGAGAATTGAGTTTGCACAAACTGCATGAAAACAGACAAAACAGCGGCAAATCCAGACTTGGTTTGGAGAGGATAAAACCAAGTGAAGCGAGAGTAGTCATCAACAAAAGCCACATAATACCTATAGTTATCAGTAGATGTAATAGGCGCAGGGCCCCACAAATCACAATGTATCAAGTCCAAAGGATGCAAAGATCGTTTATTATTTAAATCAAATGACAAACGGTGTCCTTTAGAGAGTTGACAAGAAGAGCAAATGACCGGTTTGGGTAAAATAGAAGTAACAGACAAACAACCTAACTTATGCAAAAGTAAAACAGTATCAAAGGCAACATGCCCTAGCCGACTATGCCAAAGTTCATAAGATGCCTTCAAACTTGAATTTGTAGTAGCTGCCAAAGCTTGATGCTCATTATGCAAAACATATAGCCCATTCTCACATTTGCCTCGAGTTAGAACATGTTTCGTTTTTCTGTCCTGAATCTGAAAAAACGATTGAGAGAACAAAACGTCCACCGGATTATCATGTGTTAGTTTACTAATGGACAAAAGATTCTTGGCAAGATGTGGAACAACAAGAACATCACGCAAGTGCAGATTATTAGAAACAGTAGATGAACCCGTATGAGTGATAGGAAGAGCAGTACCATTTCCAAATGTCACGTTAGCATTGCCAGAGTATGGAGAAGCATGAGGAACACTTGGTGAAGACGAAGTCATGTGATCATGAAACGACCCCAAAAATGCCGGAAAATGTGCTTCGGAAACACCTATAATTGTAATTTCCATATATCTCAAAATCCGTGCATGATTTCGGAAATTCGACTTCATATTCTTATTCGTGGGGTCAAATTGTGTGGGAAATGGGTCTAACCCGAATTTTAGAGCAACCGTATCAAAATTCGAAAATCGCAAAAATTGCGATTTGGAGGGTCAACTTTAAAGGGGCATATCTCCTAGCACACAAGGAACTGGAAGGTCTGCAACCTATCAAATTAAAGCTCTTTGAGTTAGCTTTCCAACGCACTTGGTTTCACCTTAGTCCGAGTTAGGATGAGGGAGTTATGACCATTTTCGTAAAACCTGTCTGTGCAGATTTGCAATTTCCAGTGAGCAGTTTTCTTTAGGCGGGTTGGAGTCATTTTTTATAAAAAGGGGATATGTCCCATACTTAGTCATTTTCTAAACTCCAAAAACACTCTCTAAGCCCTCTCCAAAAATTCCACCAAGATCTTCAACCAAATTCAAACATCTCAAGCTCTAATTCCGGATTCAAGACTCAATCTCAAGCTTCGATTCTCCATTCCAATCTTCATCAAGGATTCTCCAAAGTTGAGGTATGTGGGTTTGATTGTGGAAACCTTCCTTTTCCACAAGTCCAACCATTTATCCTCTATTTCTACTTCAAGTTTATGGGTCCTTATGATTATTATGAACTCTTGAATTACGGAATTACTACTACACACCCTATTATGGTCCTTTTTGCATATTATCATGAAATGGAATTTTTATGTGATGTTTATGGTTTACATGCTTCCATGATCAAATTATGAAGGTTGATATATATATGTATGTTGTTGGTGGGCTGATTTATATGGATTTTGGAATTGGTTGGACTAGTATTCTTGAAATACATGATTTCATTTACATGAACAATTGCCCACCTTGTGTTTGATAAAATGCCCATTTATAGAATTCTTAGGAAAGGGAAGGTCCAAGGTACGTCCTACTGAGTCGGATGGTTATGTAATTACTGAGATGATGATGAAATGGACACATGTATATGATTTTCTCTATATAAGTGTTGTGAGTCGACCAAGCCTAGTACGGGGGGTAGTAGGCCCGTATAAACGTATCGAGGGGTTGGTACCTTGGTTGCCTAGTACGGGGGGTAGTAGGCCCGTATAACCGTATCGAGGGGTTGGTACCTTGGTTGCCTAGTACGGGGGGTAGTAGGCCCGTATAACCATATCGAGGGGTTTGTACCTTGGTCCCTAGCTCGGGGGTGGTAGGCCCGTGTAACCATATTGAGGGTTTTGTACCTCTTTCGCCTCTCCAAGGGGGTGGTAGGGCCTTGGAAATACATTGAGGTCACTCGTGCCACACATGTACACGTCCCACTAAATTATGATTTTTTATGTAGCACATTAATACATATCATTTCATTAATCATGCTATCCTATTGGGTATGATTCACGATTTTCCTCATGATGGTCCATCTAATAGCATTGGCATTGCAATCCCATATAACTTGTACATTCAAATGTCTAACGCAACTCTATGCCTACCAGGATTCACCGTGTAGGGACCGGAGCACCGCTTGACCATCCTCCTCCGCGTGGCTAGTACGATTTTCTATAGTGGTTATTGGTGAGTCCTCCATTTCGGGGCCGTTGCTCATGATCTTTTGCTATGTATAAAACTTTTCCTTTCTAGTTATGTTTTGACTATGCGGGTGAGCCCGGTAGTTTGTCTTGGCCCCCGCTAAGTACTCATGTTTAGAGGTGGTGTTGGACAAGTTGTGTATTATGCTTGAGCTTGACTCATCTATGGTATTTATGTATCATTTCTTTTTTTGCTCCCTTAGTCCCGATTTCCCCCTTGATTATGCTTATCGTTTATGGTCCTTTAATTGCTTCCGCGACCAAGGATGTGTAATGATACGCTATGAGGCTTGTTTGGGGTTCCTTCGGGTTCCCCATTCGCCGGTCACATCTAGGCCCTAGGCTTGGGTCGTGACAGATCAGTGGCCCCGGAATCAACATACCAATCAGGGGCAGAAGTAGTGACATGACATTGGGCATTAAACGCTTGAGCCAAGTTTGCGTCACGAGAGGCAGCTTGAGTGGCAAAGGTAGCAAGAGTAGGACAAGCACTGGCATAGTGGCCATCTGTACGACATAATTGGCAGTGAGGTGGCCTGCGGCCACGACCGCGACCACTCGAACCACCACCTCTGGTAGAGCGACCACGGCCACTGACGGGAGGGGACTGCCGATGCGACTGAGCAGTGAAGGCAGCAGGCGGTGAGGATGATGCACCATGAAGGGA